>CATORG010000029.1:0-41217 GCA_951804985.1 Dryomyza anilis | reverse complement strand
CCCCATCCGCGACATCAGTGTGCGGTAGTCCTGAAAGCGCATTTCCTTTGCTTTCATTTTCATGCGCAGGTTGGCGATGACATATTCTATAAACTCTACCTGCAGCGACAGGATTCCGCTTTCTATCAGCTTCAGAAGGTCTTCTTTCACCAGTTCCATCTGGAACTGAGCGGTCAGAGTACGCACATCCTTTCCCTCTTTGTCGGGGAGGTCGATGTTGCCGACCATTTCACGCAGCAAATCCTTTACTGCGGCCATCATTTTCTCGTTGTGCTGACTCTTATGGCGGGTAATCCGTCCTACACCGCTCAGCATACCGTCCACCTTGCGGCACATGCAGTCGTAAAACTCCATGCCGGTGGTGCACATCATGGCCACCATCTCCATGTTCGATACAAGGTCGCTCTGGCGCACCCTGCACTTGTCGAGCGCATTCTTTGTGGCAAAATAAATCAGATTGATCTTCTCTCCGTAGGTCTTCCAGAATATGCTTTGCAGCTTCTGGGTAAGAGTTCCACCCCCCCCTATAAAAGCATCGGTAAGTCCCGGATAAATGTGTTCGGTGAATGTCCGTACCTGCATCGCATCGTGCAGGTTGCAGCGTTTCATCAGGTCGGTCGACAGGTTAACCAGCTCTTTGGTACGTCGCTTCATGTTATGGCGCATCAGACCTCTCTCTTCCATGCAGGACGACACTTCGTACACATATTTCTGTGTGATGTTGCTCATCATTATTTCCACCATGAGCAGGTGGGCGTTCATAATATCGGCACTGGCTCTTCGACACTGTGCCGTGTGGTAATCCGTCCGCGGACGTGCTCCGGATATCATGGATTTAGGTCGGTTAAGGGATTCTGCAAGTCTGGTGCCTGAGTTTTTCCCTTTCATGGGTAAAATGGTGGAAGGAGCCTGGCAGAAAGAATTGCCTGCCATTACCCCTGCCGGGTTTGTAAATTCGTTCATATCTCAAAAAATAAGGTTATTGTTCTTTAGAATGGAAGGTCATCTTCCTCTTCGCTCATGTTAAGCGTTCCCTGCGTAGGTTGTGTAGGGGCGGGAGCCGATGCAGGAGCCGAAGCCTGTGCAGGTGCAGCTGCCGGTGCTGTCTGTCCGCCAAAATCGTCGGGCGAAGAAGGGAGCGGTGCGGATGACGATTCTGTCTTCCGGCCCAGCAGACGGATGTCGCGTGCCCAAATCTCGGATACATAGCGCTTCTCCCCGCTACCTTCGGCCTCGTAGCTGCGTGTGCGGAACTCACCTTCCACATACACTTGCGTGCCTTTACGTGCATACTGTTCGATGATGTTGGCCAGATTGTCCCAGGCTACTATCGGAATCCATTCCGTATATTCCTTGGTTTCTCCGTTGTCCTTGTTTTTCACCTTGCGGCTGCAGGCTATGGAGAAGCTTACTACCTTATGTCCGCTGTCAAGCGCTCTCACATCCGGGTCTTTCCCCAGATTTCCGATGAATGTACATTTGTTTATCATATCGTTTCTTTTAATCTTTAAACTCTAATTTCTGCTGCATCACTTCGTCTGCATAAAATTCTTTGAATGACTTCTTGCTTATCCACCATTTCAGAGCCAGATCAGGATCTTGCAAAAGCGGTTTATCCTTCCATTTGTTTTCGATCAGCCATTCAATTGTTTTTCTCCAGTTTTTCCCGACATGCGGGAAATCTTTCATTTCTCGCACGTTCTGTTTGTAGTTCGACATGGGGCACATAATACATCCTATCCGTTTATAACCCTTGTCGTACAGCTCACAATACGGAATGTGCATTCGTTTCAAGTAGTCCCATACATCCTTTTCAGTCCAGTAAAGGATAGGAGAAACCAGTATTTTGTCTTTTCCTCCTACACATGTCACCATTTTTTCCTGATGCTCGCTCCACTGGTCAAATGTTCCGGAGAATTTACGGTCTCCCGTTTCAATTTCATTTCTTTTCTTCCGGTTCGTACTCTCTGATTTTCGTATTCCAATCAGAGTAACTTTCCCAGCACCGGACTTTTCCTTAAACTCTTCGCAGCACCATCTCACAAGCCGGGTCGGAAGACACCCTTTCTTCTTTGCCATTTCGTAGATGCTCATGCGTGGTTTTATCAGTTCCACATCGGGATAGTTCTTTTTTACGAAACGTATAACTTCCGGTGGATCTACGCTCGTAAGGTTCATGTGAGCCTTGAATTTCACCCCCCCCTGTACGGCAAGGTGATAGAGGACCTGAGAGTCTTTCCCACCAGAAAACGCCAGATAAAATCCGTTTTCTGGGTCCATTCTCAATGCCATCTCTTCACTCTTACGTAGCAGATTAATGGAGTATTCTATTTTTTCGTCTAAAGTCATTTATTAATTGTTTTTGTCCCGTGCCGGGGATTCGAGCCCCTGAATATATTAGTGCTAAAGTCTGAGATAAAATGGATGAAAGATGTGCGCCGACCGCACTTGCACGGGAGCCGCCGTTAGTTATGATTTGCTTTTTAAGGTATCGCCAAAGTTTTCTTCCCCCGGATTATCCTGGAACCATATATCAATTCCCATCCACCTTGCCACGCGGAACTCAATACGGGCACCGCGGCTCGACTGCCAGTTGCGCTGCATATAGATATGCTTGCAGTGCAGCAGCATCCATATATCGGCCACCATGTGCATCCACCACGGGCGCGACGGTTTCAGCCCCAGAATGATAGGGTTCACCGGCTCCATCCCCATGGCTGCAATCTCGATATCGGCATCCTCAAAATTTTTATAGGCTTCCAGGTAAGGCAGTCCGCCTATTTTCCCGGAGTTATAGCATTTCGGTCTTTTATCTTTTCTCATTTTTTTGTTTCAGTTAAAGCACGGAGCCTCCGGTTTACCCTTCTGCATCCGTGCTTTTGCAGTTATTTATCCCAATGGCCTCACGTAAAGACTACATGGCAAATATAACAAATATAAACCGAATACGACAAATAAAAGTGAATAAAACTAATAGAAACCGCCATTATTGCACGAAAATAACTGCTTGCGTAATTTTTGCGATACGGTTGATAAGTAGAAGGTCGTCCCCGTTCCTGTCCTGAATCTCCATTACCACGCTGCGGTCGCTCCCGTTCTTGGGTTTTCGGAAAAGTACAGGCGAGTTTTTCCCGTCTTCAATCCATTCCCGCAGTGCCGCTGCACTGTAAGCCTGGTCGAAGCGGAGATAATATTTCCGGTTGGCTAGTTGGATTGTGCTTTTCATTGCTTTCCGTTTCTGTCGCGCCATTCCAGCACGCTGTTTCTTCGTGCCGCACGCGGCTGCATCATTTCGGCTCTTCGCATACGGCTGTCGTCTATCACGATATATGGAAGGTCACACGGTATTTCCGGGTGCGGCACAATGCGTGCCATGCCCAGCCCGATAGCCATTACGAGCAGCCGCTCCATGGTTTCCAGCGTGATGCCGCTATACCTGCTTTCCTTGCCGCGTGCGCACACCCATGGCATACCGCTTTTGCTGGCGCTGTATCGCATACCTGCAGGCAGTCCTTTCACTCCGCTCAACACCTTGAGGAACGCACTTTCCAGGCGTTCCTTATGGAAGCAGTGCGTCCCGCTTATCAGTCCCGCTACGGTAATGCTTTCTTCGTACTCCTCGTGTCGTTTCAGCAGACATTGCAGGTATATATCGTTTATCATTCTGGGTGTTGCGTATACCATGTGGCTAAATAAATAAGTTTCCTTGTATCAGTTTCCCATGTGTCGTTTCTATCTCGTTAAGGCATTCCGTCCGGAATCTTTTCTCCTGTGCTTCAAAATATACGGGGTCTATCTCGGTAGCATAGAAGTCAAGCCCCATTTTATAGGCTGCTATCCGGCTGCTGCCGCTTCCCAGATGCGTGTCCAGAATCTTGTCTCCCGACTTGGCAAATATGCGTAGCAGGTAGGCATAAAGGTCGATGGGCTTCTGCGTGGGGTGGAACTTATTCTTGTCGGCCTGCCCTCCCCGATTGGGAATAGTTACATGCTTTGCAGGCTTGTCGAACGAGGTCCAAGCCAGCTCGCACTGCGAAAAGTTTTCCCATACTTGTTGCTTATCCCAACACACAAAACAGCGTGTAGGAGGAAGCGGAAAATAATTTCCTCCCCATATAATCTGATTCTTGCTTACGCGGAAAAGTTCGTCGAAATATTCTTTCGGTGGACGGATGTCCCATTTCTGTATATTGCCCCTATTCAAGCATCTGTCTTTTAGTTTTCCTCTTCCGTGTGTGCTTTTTTTGTCAAGTCCGTATGGCGGGTCTACTATGGCCAGCTCGAAATGTTTGTCGGGGATGGACCGCATGTATTCCATGCAGTCCATATTGTATGTTTGGCTTACCGGTTCCATTCTTTTGCCTCCTTTTGTGCTGAATCAATTCTTTGTTGAGCTATGTCAAAGTACTTTTTCTCCTTTTCGTATCCTATAAAATTTCGTCCGGTGTTTATACATGCCACCCCGGTAGTACCACTGCCCATGCAGTTGTCCATTATGGTATCTCCTTCGTCGGTATAGGTGCGAATCAGATACTCCAAAAGTGCGACTGGCTTTTGGGTCGGGTGGTAAAATTTGCCGTGTTCTTTGGGAATGTCTATTACTGAAAGAGGATATTTCTCATTGGTAAACACCGTATTCATAACCTTGAAATTGCCGTAGCATCTATTGTTTTGCTGGATTAAATCTGCATTCCTCCCGTGATTTTTCTCCCCTGTTGTCATTTGCGGATGATATACCGGAAGCTTCTGGTAAAAAACAGCAATGTCCTCATGATTCCGTGACGGCATACGGTTAGCATTGAGGAAACCGGACGAGCGCGAGCCTTTCTTCCATACCAGATTATATCTCCACATCCTAGGATTGCTTAACATCAGTCGTGCGGTAAACATTCCCTGACAGAACAAAATAATTGCCCCTCTTGGCTTTATCAGTCTGCGATAATGTGCCCAGAGCTCTTCCAGTGGAAGTTCTGTATCCCAGTGGGCATGAGGATTCTGCTTATTCAGTACGCCATACGGCAAATCACAGATAATACAGTCCAGGAAATGAGCTTCCAGCGAAGCCATTCCCTCCATGCAATCCAAATTATAAATACGTGCTTCCGGCATACTTCTACCTGATTACAAGATTATTCTCAATAGCCAGATGCACATAGTTTACCTGTGCCAGGCAGTCACCCATCGGTGTGCGACGATCCGCTACCTTTGGCGGCAGCAGTTCCGCAGCCGAAAGCGCATCCATGTACGGACGCACATCGCGCACCATGCGGAAATTCCACGGAAGCACTTCTTCGTCGTACCCGTGTACGTTCAGGTTATACCACGAATAATAAGAGCGCAGCAATGCTACGTCGAAATCCAGCTGGAGGCACCATAGCGTAAAGTCATCCCCGTCGTTCACCAGTGCCAGGAAATCTACAAAATCTTCCATAAAGTCCTGCAGCAGCGTTTCCGGTCCATCGACGAAGTCACGCCTTGCTTCCTCCGACTGCACCAGCCACCATTTCAGCGTCGAAGCTTCCACCTTGAATCCATAACGTATGGAGTCAGTCAGGTCTATTTTCCATACCTTCTGCCGTCCGGTTTCTCCCGTCTCAGGGTCGAACTCTACAGCAGCTACCGAACGGATTACGCTACCGGGCGTGCGGCCCAGCGTCTTCGTATCTATCATTACATGTTTGAATCTTTTTTCTTCCGTCATTTTTCGTTCGTATAAATTGGTTTTACACGCATGGCATCAAGCGCCTTGTCTATCCTCCTGATTTTGGACAATGTGGCCGATGCATCCATGTCTCCGCCGGCCATACGTGCCAGCAGTATTTCCCGGTATTCTGCACGGCTCACCACCTCTTTTATATCCAGCTTTTTCCTGCCGGAGAGATCTGTCCAGTAACTCATGCCAGTTTCTTGCGCTTGGAATCAAACTCCCGTTGCAGGATACTCTCGTATTCCTCTCCCAGCGGATAGCGGCTGCACAGATACGCCTTGCCGTTGTAGACAAACCACTGCGGTGTGCGGCTCTGGTGGACCGGTATGCCGAAAGCCACGCGGAAATCCATCGAAGTTACATCGGGCAATTTCATGATCTGCCGGGCGATGGCCTTACCCTCCTCTGTCTCCATGTTCGGGATGTACTCTCCTTTCCCAATCGAGGTGTAAGCATTCAGGCTAGGTACCCTCTTAAATTTCAGGCTGCCTATACCCACACCGGGATAAAGACACTCCGGCCGCTCGGTACGCCACTCAGCACCCAGCTCTTCTGCCAGCCGGTCGGCAGCCAACGCAGCACGTTTCCCTTTCTCCATAAATTCACTGATGCACCGTCCGCGGTGAGTTCTTTCCAGGTTTACCTTGTAGTAATATCTTTTCTCTTCCATGTCAAACAAATAGTAAATAATACAATCCGATACATGCCAGCACCATCAGCACCAGCAGGAATACCATTGTGAAGCATCCCTGTATGGCCATCCGTCTAATCTCGTCCATAGTCCACTCCTTTCTCCAGCACGAGCCCCGGTATCAGATAGACGGTGTGTTTCTCCATCGCGCTGAGTGCCATGGCGATGCTTTGCTGCGAGCGGTTGACGTAATTCACCATGTACACTTTCCGGCCGTCACGCTCTATTTCTACAAAGACCGGGAGCACGGCGTTCCACGGAAGCACGTTGGCAGGTATGTTCCGTTTCAGTCCGTCCTCGGACATTACTTCCTCGGCACCCGGTGGAAGCTGCTTGTAAAACAGGTGCAGGTCTCCGTCTGTAATTGTTTCTTCTAGGGGATTTTTTAATTTTAGGAATAGCGCTTTGTTCAGTTGTTTGCGCCGTTGGTTTGTATAGATCATTTTCCCTGCTTTTTAGGTTAAACTGTTGTTTTTCTTCGCAGGACAAATATACAAATTTAAACCGAAAAGGGATTTATAGATGTGAATATAATTATCTGAAACCGCCAAAATACGCTTATTTCAGCGGTTATAGATACATTGGTAGGTCAAATTGTTTTGCCGTTTACATACCGCAATGTCTTCCCGTCCACCACATACCAGTTTTCCTGGCTGGTCCCCAGTGCGGCAAACTGAGGATAAAGTTCGGGCGATTTTGTATAAAGCCGTCTGGCGTGCTGGCGGCAGAACTCGTCAGTGACAAATGGCGGACGGATAGTGTCTGCCTGTTTGCTGATGGCTGTTGCAGCCTCTATGTTTCCGGCCTGGTATGCTGCCAGACAGTCGCGGTAAAGCATGAGCCACTGCTTGTGTATGCGGCACATGCGTGTAGCCGGATGGTTGTGCCAGCCGCGTCCTTCACCGTCGATGGCGCGTAGTATCTGTCCGGCCTCGATTATCTGTTTGTTGAGCCGGCGCTTGTCAAGCTGCGCTGCGGTTTGCAGGCAGTCTGGTGACGGTAGAAATACTTGCATGGTTTTAACGCAGATTTTAACGTGTTGTCCCCACGATTGCTGTTTCACAAATATCGTTTTTTTGTTTGCAGACGGCAAAAATTACCGTCTGCTTTCCTCTTCGATGCGTGCTATCATCTCAGCGTACACTTGCGGAGTGGTAGCCGAGTCCTCCGTGTCGCTGGTACCGATTTGCCGTATCACCACCTCACAGCCGAGGAAGTGCGCCATGCGCAGGAAATTCACGATGTGCGTATCTTTCCCGTCCGCAATGTCACGGATAGCTTCGTAGGACACGCCTGTATCCTTGTCGGCCGTCATGAAGTACACACCGCACACATCGGCACGCTCGAAAAGGAAATCGCCTATCTCACGGGCCGATTTCATAGCGGAGTCGGGATACCGCGGCGGGTTTTTCGGCAGTGCCAAAGCGCGATGAATATTATACTTGCGGTATTTCACCACCAGCACTCCCGCAAAAAGGAGTGCACAAACGATTGAGAAAATTGTTGTTCCGTCCATAATTTTACTATATTTCGTTTAAACTTTCAATTGATTCTTCAATGCTTGAGAGGGCTTCTTCCATGTATTCTATGTACTCTTGCATCCGCTCTCCTTTTTCGGATTCCTGGAAAGATTCAGGGAGGTTGTCAAAGGCTTCCTGTTCTTCGTCTTTGAGTTCTTCAAGTTCCTCATATACTTTTCTTAACGACTCTCTTACGTCTTCGATTTCTTTTCTTCTTTTTTTATTCATACGTTTATAATTTAAAAATGAAGAAGGCCACCGGAGTATCACTCTCCGGCAGCCCTTGTCTAACTTTAAACTTCCGCTTCACAGCGGTAGGAAATTATGATTATAGGGTTGTTGTTTCCTCGTGCATTTCTTTTCTTATTTTATCGGCACGCGCAAAGTCCTCTATTTGCCGGCCCTTACACATGTCGTATGTAATGAACGTCCTGAATAGGATTATATTGTGCTCTGTATTCAGTTGAACACCCATTGCCACACCCTCCGTCGTGGAACCATACACATTTATCTTCTGCATGTTGCCGAAGAAATCTGATACATAGCTGAATCCGTAGCTGGGATTTTTCTTGAAATAGCGATGAATCAGTTCAACACATGTAAGGTTTACACCCACTCTCTCGGCAAACCGTGAAAAGAAATGAGGTGTGAATATAATGTGTACAGGTGTGCTTTGATAGGATGTCCAGAAAATTGCATATCTGCCTGCCCCAACGTCGAAGTGAGAGATAAGACTTATAAGGCAGTTATCGCCAACGTACTTATTACTCTTTGCTTCAAGCAGTATCATCCAGTCGTTTTTGCGTTTTGTCTTCACATGTGCATGAAGATATACAGGAAACGTCTTTGACTTCCTGATAATCTTGTCGGCTTTAAGCTGTTTTATATCGCTGAGAGATACTACTTGTGGTAAGTCAGCGGTGAACTCTTTCACAAGTTCATCCGCCGTCATGGTTGCTGTGTACATCGCTTAGAATCTCCTTAGTACTTTAGTGTCTGCCTCATTGCAGATTTCTCCTTTACAACCTTGATATGTCCTTTTACAGTAATCCAGTACATCGGTTAAGGTGCCGAATTTAACCTGTTGAAAATGATAATCGCCTGTTTTCGGTTCTTCTACATATATTCTATAATGTTTCATTCTCTTTTTTGTTTTAACAAAAGAATTGCTGTAGCTATCGTATGCGTATGTCATAACTCAAAACAGTTTTTCCCGTGTGCCTCACGTCTTATTAGTTTAACATTGTAGTCCGGCAGAGCATTATTCCCTGCCGGGCTTGTCTAACTTTAAACTTCCACTTCACAGCGGGAGGAAATTATGTGTAAAATGTTTGCTTATTATAAAACCAATGCTTATATTTGCATTGTCCTTCAATGGAATTGAAATTAATTTCTACTACCTGTAGATAGTAAAAAGTAAGCTTACTCTTTAATTGTACCAGAAGGAATTTAAAAGGCTGCCATGCGGTAGCCTTTTTTTATTCCTCTTCATCAAACGGTGATTTTTCAGACACCTCACATATACAGAAGTTTTTTTCAGCATACTGCGAAAATCTGAAAGTGTATTTCTCGCCTTTTACCGTTGCGAAACCTCTATTATATTCCGGGTTCTCTATCTTGGAAAACTCTTCCAGGATTTCTTTCTCCAGACAATCCCCGGTATATTCATAATCAGCTCCTACTTCTTCACCGCCAATGATAGCTGAACGGTTATTGTGCCCGTCCCAATACTGAATGGCCGAGCATTCAATGTAGTTGGCTTCGTCTTCCTCAAACTTCTGGATAAAAGCGTTAATGTCTTTTCCCTTGTCTTTAAGACCAATCTCTTCGGCATTTTCGATTGTCAGGTCATCGAGATTATATTCTATGTCATCGAATGACTCTCCGAATATCTTAATGCCTTTCTCTATCATTTCTGCCTTCATGCTGTCGCAATAGCAGTTTTTCAGTGAATAGTCTCCGGCTGCTTCGGCATCGAGTCGCTGTCCGTATTGGTCGTAGCAATCGTGCAAATTGACTGTTTGAACATCTTCTTCTGCAATAATATACATGTTGTCGTTGTCTGATTTAGAAACAATCACCCTAAGTTTTTTATCTTCAAACATAATTCTATACAGTTTTTCGTGTGTCTCACGTTTTAGTTTAACATTGCTGGCCACCGAGGTATCACTCCCCGGCGGCCTTGGCCTACCTTAAAACTATTTTGCTTCCAGCTTCTTGGAGATTAAATCTTTGATGTAATCTTCAGTGTTTTCTTTGAAAGCTTTCAGGTCATCATCGTCCCTGAATCCTTTGGGGCGGTATTCATTCCACCACGATTCAAAATCGCTTATATCATTACTAGGATAATCATTTACGATATGTCCGCTAATTCTATCTCTGATTTCATTGATTACATCTCCTATAAGACAGTCTGTAAGATAGACTGATTCCCCTCCGAAGAAACTAATCTGTGCCTGTGATGCTAGCTCAAGCTTTTCTACCTGGTGTATGTGTACGGATAAACCGTCAAAGGAAAATGTTTTTGTATCTCCTGCATTATCCGTATCAAAATACCAATCTTGCTGTGATTTAAAGTACTGCTCTTCTGTCAATTTTTTCATAATGTCTTTTTTTATGGTTTATAATTCATTATTGTAGTCCGGTAGGGTATTACTCACTGCCGGACATGTCTAACTTAAAACTTCAATATACATGATGCGCGTCTTTAATAAACCTGCGCATCTTCAATTTTGGGCTCGTAAGGTCGCCCTAGCTCGTCTTTTACGTTTTTTCTATCCAATTCTATACACATGCCCATCAGGTCAATGTCCGCTTCATCTGCCAATCGCAACACTTCGTTTTCGTCTTCCGCGATTGCATGATAGATTATAGAATCAGGATGTGCTTCGTAGTATACGTTGTAGGAATTTACGCTTTTCATAAATCTATACAGTTTACCGTGTGTCTCACGTTTTAGTTTTATTAATTGGGTGACTGAAAGAACCTCAAATCCTTTCAGCCTGAAGTCGTCAATCTTGTTGATCGCAAACGATGTAAACTTTACCTGAGCAGGATTGCATTGCGATTTTCCCGTTGCATGTGCCCAATGCAAAGGATAACTTGTTTCCCGTTTCACGGTCGTAAAGGTCGACCGTAAACATGTCGCAGGAACAATTTTCTGTACCGGGGCGCAATTTCTGTGCTAATGCAGCAGCTTGATAATGATAATCAGCAAGCACATCTTCTTCGATGTTCTCTCCGAAGTGGAATGCTTTAAACCCGTTTTTATCCATAATTCTTTTTTTTGCGTGGTAAATATAACAAATTTCGATTGAACCCGGCAAAAAGAGCAACCTTTTTCCGGGCTGTCTACTAACTTAAAAACTTCCGCTTCACAGCGGTATGGATAGTTCCGGGCCAGGCTGCAAACCTGAATCCGGAAGTAGGTTAGATGCGCATCATGTCAAGGCATTGTTTTTCGGTGATACGACCTTTTGCAAAGCAATAATGAAGTGCTGTATAAGATATTCGATATAGGTTACGATCATGTTTTATGCAAAACTCTTTTCCGTCTAGCATATCAATAAACTGCATGTAATCTGTCATTGTATTGAATAGCTTTTTCAGACAATTCTCTATAGTCATGGACTTTACAATAAGTTTCCCTGAAGGATTTATTCTATCTGGAACTCCATTTATTACTATTTCTGTCCCATGTGACTTGAAATCCAGCAAGCAGTCTTGAATGTCATATATCTCGTTTCCATTCCCATGATAATAGAAAGCGAACTGATTAAATTTGCTTTGCAGACCATTTTCTATAATATAATTTGCTATTCTTACAGCTTCACCTTTAAGTATTGTTTCACCGCCAGCTACTTTCTCGATTAAATTCTTTTCTACTTTCATAATTCCAAAATTTTAGTTAGACAATGGTTCTCGTACCAATCGTTTAAATCGGTACGAAATTTTCTTAGCGAGCTTTTTCTATTTCCTGGTTGTAATTGTTTTGCAGAAAATACATGTCCTCATTATAAAGTACATTCAGATAATTCAGTATTTTCTCCTTACTTCTTACTTTCTTTAGCTTTGATATGCTACCCATTCCATTGCTGTCAGTTCTTACATCGCCATTTTTAAATATTAAAAGAATACATCCTGTACATCCTTCCCAATCTGTTATGATTTCTCCTACTTGGAATTTACCATATTCTTTTACTTCGCTTTTATTGGCATAGTGACGAAAATAATGTTTCTCAATATTTATTACCATAATTCCTTGTTTTTAAGTTAGACGATAGTACCGGGCTAAGATTGTATGCTTAGACCGGTTAGTAGCTAATTTCATTTACGAGGTCTTATTTTTCTGAACTTACCTTCATAATCAGCATTTACATGTCCTGATTGCGGAATAGTGATATTTCTACATCTCCGATACATTTTATATTCTCCCCACCAATATGCGTTATTTTTCTTACGCATATACTTGAGTAGATTTACAACTTCGTCCGGTTGTTCTCGTGAGTATTCAAACCATTCTGAAATGCCACCTTCCCCTTCATTATCAAATACAACTACTAATAGACCTGATTTTTGATTTCCCATAATTCTTTATTTTAAGTTAGAAAATGTATCCGGAGGGAGTAACACTCTCCATCCGGATTTTCTTAGCAGGAAAAATCATCTTCTGTAAAATTGATACCTGAATAGACTTCATATATCATTTCATCAGAGATAATACTGTCAACTCCGACTAGTTCGTCATAAGAAGTACCTTCTCCCACTTCTTCATTGTTTTGCATGAGATAACTCTGTTTGAGTTCTGTCAACTGGCTTCTGTTTAATTCTGATACGTGCATGGATGTTAGTATTAATTTATTTATAAAGGAATAATTCATTATTGCCGGGAATATATACATTACCGTTTTCTAAGCATAAGAACAAGTCTGAATAACTGTTACCTGATGCTTCGTAGAACTTATCGTAATTATATTTTTCGCCTTTACTCCATGAGTAGGTACTTATACCTAATTCCCGGTCAGAACTAATTCTTCTGCAAGCTGCCTCGAAAGACACATCTTTCTTACCTAATGGACGAAATGTATATCCATTGTATTTAAAATCTTTTTCCATAATTCCAATATTTAAAAGTTAGACATTGCTGCCGGAGGGAGTATCACTCTTCCACCGGCATTGGGTTAACTCATGGGAATGTAAACGTCTTTTGCATTTGGATTCGGGCGATAGATAGTCAGCGTTTTGCCATCGTTATGAGCAAAGCATCTTACTTTGCTACCGTTGCACATGTCTTCTACAGGCTTGCATCCTTCAGGAAGTTCTTCAAGCTTCCAGAAATATGCGCTCTTTAGAAACTGATTTGCATAATACTGACCGGAATCATCTTTTCTGTAAGTAAGTCCTACATATCCAGCCCATTCTTTAAATGCCTTGATAGTATAGAACTCTTTAAATATGTACATGAAATCCTGCATAATTACTACCTTTGAATGTCTTTCTCTCATGTAGTGCGGATTGTTGAAATATACTTTGTGCGTAGGCACAAGCTTCATTTCTTTCTGGCGGAACTTTTTCACTTTTATAGTGAAGTAAATACCTTGTTGGGCTCCTGCTCCATAACAACCCCAGGTCCAGAATACGCGGTCTTCATATCCAACAAACTCAAAGTTTGAAGAATGAATATGAGTAAATGCGCCACCTGAAGTTGAGAATGATTTCCCATTTGTCCAGGTGCTTCCGCTTTCACATACATACATCAATCCGAACTTATCTACACTCTCAATCAGCGCATGATTGTAAAAGCTATTGTAATTTACAAACTCTATCATATCTCCTTTCTGTGGCTGCATAAGTGATTTATCATAGTGGGTAAAAAACTCTTTTTCCACATCATTTGCTATCTGATAGTTACTGTTCCATTCTTTTTCGGTAGTGTAATATCCGTTACCATTCCAACACATGTTTGACTTTTTAAAATCTTCTAATGACATCATAATTCCAATAATTTAAGTTAGACAATAGGTTACTGCAGGCTGTCAAAAACCTGCAGTAACTTTTAACGTACAGAGAAGTAAAAATCTCCATGATGACGATACCCACTTGTAAGCAATGTCCTGGCGTATGCTTCATAGTCGAAATACATACCAAACTCTGTTTGTAGTTCTTCCGGCCATTTTAACTCAGCCATATAAGTGGCAAATGCTTCTTCTGAATCAAATTGCCCTGCATACTTAGATTGAAATAAATCTACAAGTTCCTCACCGTCTTTGTAGTCAGAATAATCTCCTAATTCCATATCAAGGAATGTAAAGAATGCTTCTGTTTCTGTATCATCCATATCTTTTGCACACTGAATGATTCCGAACAAAAGAGGATTTATATAGCTTTCGTTTATCATACCGTCTGGTATGTTATTATAGTCCTGGTACATAAACTCCGGCTCGTCTTCGTCGCTATGTAAATCTTTGCAGGCATCCAGAAACTCTTCTTTTGATTTATAGTCGGCCAATTCCAACCATGCTCCAGCCAGAGAACCTTCATTATATTTCTTATATGTACCTACATATACGCTTGCTCTGATTAATTTTGATTTTTCCATAATTCCTATAGTTTTAGTTAGACAATTGCCGGCCATCCCGGTATAAACCAGGAAGGCCGTACATTCAGGCAGCTGCAGTTTTGCAGTCGATGATAGACTTTGCATCTTCTATAGCATGGTCCGTAGAATAATAACCCCAACAAGAATCACCGTTACCTCCATCTACCATATAGCCATACACCTCACCGTTTATGTATTTCTCCAGATTATCCAGTTCTGCTTCAAATACCGATTCTACCTTTTCACGTATTTTATTTGTGATACGTTTCACTCCGTATTCACGGCGTACAGCATCTTTCGATACGGCCATAATGCCAAATGTGCCGGAATCGAATCCCATATAAGGGGTCGGTACCGGACTATTAAGTGATAACGCCACACCGCTATAGTCTACTATACACACCCTATAGGCTATGTAGTCGTGTTCCATACGGCTCAGAATGTTATCGAAACCTGGAAATTCTGAAATACCGATTTCGTTCATAAGGTCGTCTATATCCAGTCCGTCCGGGTTATACCGGCGACTGTTGCTATATATCATAGACAGATTATCCCAAGCACGTGGGCTTTCTGCGTATTCGTCATAGTAAATACCAATTTCGTGACCTTTGTAGCTGATAGTTTCAATTGCGTTCATAATTCCTATAGTTTTAAGTTAGACAATGTTACCGCCATCCGTATAAGAGGATAGCGGTATCATTCACAGATCAAGCTTTAACTGTACATATTGCGGTACATGTTTAATCTTATAGGAAACAGGCTCCGGCTGTTTGTATTCCATATCTGTAATAGCTTTCATAAACTCTTTTCTGGAGATTTCTTCTCCGTTGTGGCAATATTCTACATGCGAAGCATTATGATGACGCATATAGTATCTTCCAGACCGGTACGTATAACCGTTATAAGTATATTCCTTGTATCTCCATAAGCTGCGCCACCATGTCAATCCCCATGAACGAGCCCATGCTTCTGCAGCTTTTTCTGAGTTATCATACGTTTTCCCGTAGCGTTGAGCCATGCTCTTAAATTCTTTTAGTGTCATAATTCCTATAGTTTTAAGTTAGAATAGCAGGCCGGGCCATGATAATATAGCCCGGCCATAGCTTCATGCTACATTTTTACTGATAGAGTCCTTCAGGCGGATTTCTTTCATAGTATTGAGGTCGAATATTGCAAGCTGACCATTTTCTACTCCCAGACGGATAGCCTGTTCGAGGTCGGATACTACCAGGGTTGCATCATAGTAATACAGTCCAGACTGTTCGTCATACCATCCTCCGATAGCGTTTGCTTTCCCATCGGATACAGCTTTCAATACAGTTGCAATTCCGGATTCTCCAAATGAGTTTTGCGTATCACGTATAGCAACCGCATAGCCAGACGTTACAGGCTGTAAAGTTTCTGCATTGATAGTAAAACCGGCTGCATTCATTGCTGCAATAGTTGCGATAAGTTTAATAGTAGCGTTCATAATTCCTATAGTTTTTAAGTTAGACAATTGCACACGCGCCACCCGTAAAGGCAGCGCACGTTTCCGGCTACTTATCATAGAAGAATTTTTCGCCCGGTTTCCTGGATATGCGATAAGACACATAGCAGGAAAGGATAAACAATATTGATTCAATCATAACTATAGGGTTTTAAAGTTTGCAGGCTGCATACCGGCAAAGGTGTGCAGCCTGATAGAATCAATCATTAAGCATAGAAGTAACTTCACGAGATGTTTTTTGATATTCCAGTGAAACTTCTTTTTCCATACGTTTCTGGTCCTCTCTATACTGTTTGTACGCTTCCTTTGCTTCCGGCTCCATACATCTATAGATACTTTCAAGCTCATTTTTGTACTTTGTAGTATCCGATGGACTGTAAATACCCTCTTTGGCCAAGCGGTAACTACATTCGGCTATATAAGCACGTTCATAGTCAGACTGGCAAGAAGTAAACATAGAAGCATACAATACGATTGATACAGATAATAAGATAGTTTTCATAATTCAAAAAGTTTTATAGTTATACATAAATAAGAAGTGCCATGCGTCCGAAAGCGCATAGCACTACATAGGTAGGGGTTTTCCGTACCACCCCCGAAGCTGGTTATCGGTACGTTGACGCATACCCGCCTATATGCACCATGATACACTATTTGCATAGGTTCATAGATACACTTTTCACATAGGCGACCTTTGCAGGCGCACCGCCATACGACACGAAGCCGCATGGAGCGTTAAATTCACAGACACGGGTACACGTACCCCTGTCCATGTCCATACATACGCATAGAAAAGTACGGATCTGTTCCGGTTAACTACTCCGGCTTACACCCTGATTTAAAGGGCATAGCATACCTGTACGGATTCCATACAGACACAGTGCACCCTGACTCATCGTTCAACACGTTGCAGGGCACACTGCTTCCATACGGGTACAGTTATGCCATAGAATTATGAATTATGATTTTCGCGGCCCTGGATACCGTCAGACTCGTGGCCTGGATGACTACGGGCGCATGGACACACCAATAGACACGACACAGGGTAAACCCTATACTATGTCCATAGACGGCCCACAGTGCAACCCTATGTAGAGGGGGACATATAACCCCTGCCGCTACATATAGGTATCTTTTTTGCCGGCCGTGTAAGATAGATAATATATTTTGGAGGGCGCCCCGGTATCGAACCGGGTACTTGCGCTATTACATAGCGCTTTCGTTCCATACACACCCCGCGCGTGCAGCTATCAGGCTGCAGGCACAAACTTTTCCGCAAGCTGCAAAATAACGCTTTCTGGTAAATTAGAAAATTCTTTTTGAAGCTCTTTTGCTTTAGCCGCTACTTTTTTAGCGCGATTTTCTATACGTTTCGAAGATCTTTCTGCAGCTTTCTTTGTACGTTTTTCGGCGGCTTTTTCTGCAGCTTTTTTGGCTTTTTCAGCTTCTGCAGCTACTTTTATAGCCCCCTCTAAGCTTTGAAAAAACGCCGATACTGAAAACGTAATAGGAACATATTCATAATATGCTTTTCCTATCTGGATAACTTTCAATTAGTCACCGTTTAGATACTCGATATCTGTAACTTTCTGCAATTTGCAGAATACAGGCGCGCCGCCTGTAGCAACATGCAATAGCATTGAAAGGCATTGAAAGCTCTATTTTTTCAATCTCATACAGGCCTAAAAGCTGTTTTATGCTTTCGCTTTCGCGGTTCTTATTAATAAGATTCATGACGGCAAACGGACTTTTTAAGATTGAATTTAATTCCTTAACTGCGTTTCTTTTTACATTTGCTTTAGATGCATTCTTTCCCATGATTATAAGTTTTTAAGTTAGATATAAGTACGGAGGCGTCGAATTGAACGACCCGTATAGACACAGTCTACCCGTTAGGCCACTTTGCAGCTCCTTTGCCCCGTATCAATATACTAACTACTTACACGGATTATTGGTTACATAGATCACTATAGTATTTATCTTTGGTGGTTTTTACTTTGGAAATACGACGCCGTCGCGTGCATTATTATAAGTTGTTATCTACACGGAGTTGCAACCAACCATAGGCCTACAGGGGCCCACCTGGATAAACTTTTAATGAAATTTTTGTATGATATTCATTGAATATCTAGGAACGCTTTTCTTTCTTGATACTTTGGAGATTTGAAAGAAAACCGTATCTTTGCTTTTGCTACAAAACAAAAAGAGGGTTTTCTTTCTTTTTCCGCGGCCGTTCCTGTAACGGCCGTTTTTCATATCTTGAAAGATCGTTTTTATCAGTTTTGGCAAGCCTGATTTACTTGGTTAACCGTTTGTTTTTCGATTACACTACAAAGGTACATGATATTCTGTATTATGCAATAGTGGTACATTAATTTCTGTATTTATTTAACCGTTATTTACTATTCAGGCTAAAACGAAAGGTTTATTTACATTTTCCTTGCTTCCTGGTGGCGTTCCTCACCATGGAGGAACGCCACCAGCGGACACCAGCGGACACCAGCGGACACCAGCGGACACCAGCGGACACCAGCGGACACCAGCGGACACCAGCGGACACCAGCGGACACCAGCGGACACCAGCGGACACCAGCGGACACCAGCGGACACCAGCGGACACCAGCGGACACCAGCGGACACCAGCGGACACCAGCGGACACCAGCGGACACCAGCGGACACCAGCGGACACCAGCGGACACCAGCGGACACCAGCGGACACCAGCGGACACCAGCGGACACCAGCGGACACCAGCGGACACCAGCGGACACCAGCGGACACCAGCGGACACCAGCGGACACCAGGCATGCCGGACGCGGCCACGGCCCGGGCATATACCACCGCCGGACGGGGGCCCAGAGGGACACGTCCCACGTAGTGAGGCGCGGGGTTTTCAGCGCGATTCGGGCAGAAATCCTCTGTTTCAACTCCGAATTATCAGATTGTTATCCGATTCCGAAGGGAATACAAAAAAAGGCAACCGGTTTCCGTCCGATTGCCTTTATATACTTTATGTATTGTCCTTTCTACATACGTTTCCTTTTAGTATCTTTGCTAAAAATAAAAAATCTATGAAGAAAAGAAAATTGATTTGCACCATTGTAGGAATAATTTTAGGAGCTCCTTTAGGTTGGTGATAGGGTATATAGTGAGCTACTCACGCCTTAAAGGTATGGGTAGCTCACTTTTTCACAGAGTTAATTCAATAGATAGAAGTTTGTTACCTATTTCAATGAGTGAAAGATTTATCATATTGATGTCTTCCTGTTTAAACGATGCTTTTGTAGAATTTTTTCGCATCCTGTTAAGGTACCATGAGGTGCTTTTCTTCATCTTACCAATATATATATAGGGCATTGAAACCATATCTGATACAGACTGAATCTGCCCAATTATTTCCTGCCTTACTGTAAGTGAATCTTTGTTCTCTCCAGATGGAATATAAATTCTTGTACCTGCAAGCTTTTCTCCTATTTGATTAAACAATTCGTTTAATGTATTCACATCGGATTGATTAAATCCCTTTGACGTTGTTGTAGTCTTTTCATGATTGAGCTTATGGTAGATCCATCCGCTTGATTTTCCCAGTGCGTCGGTTACATACTTTAGCTTCACCATTTCTGCTATCATAGGTAAAGCTTGCTTTACGGGTACTTTGATTTTTTCTGTTTCCATTGCGCTATCTTTCTTTTTCCGATACAAAGATAGTACTTTTTTTTCTTTATTAAACAAGGCTTGAAAAAAAAGAAATATATCCGGATTAAAATCGGCACTCCGTTCAATTGAAGTGCCGATGAAATTCTCAATACGAACCCGATGCAATATTCCGGCTGGTATAGTTGCTCAAAATCATACGGAAGGTGTTTTCTCCGCTCTTGTCGGATGCTATGAAGTCTCTTATTTCCGAAATGAGATATGCAGAACATTCACGCTTCACGTTGAGCAGGAAACTGCTTCCTACTATGCGTCGGACATCCGATTTCACAACCTGTTCGCTCCGGAAGTCTACGTATTCAATGTCTATTATCACCCTGCCCCTTGCACGGACAAAGCAGATACGGTTTTTCACACTCGCCGAAATAGGCTCTTAACTCTTTTCTTACTTCGCGGAGATTCATTGTGCGCCTCCTTCCTTCAAAATAAGTTCGGAAAAATACCCGTATCCTTTTGGCGTGATGTATGGTGTGCAGTATTTCACTCCTTCGGGAGTAGTGCCGCGTCTTCTGGTGTATACCATCCATTCGTTTTTCAGGCATTCCTGGCTGGGCTCGTTGTAGCTGGTTTCTGTCTCAAGCAGGAACCCCCTTGCTCCGAAACCAATTGAACAGGGTACTGGACCCGATATAAATGTGCTTTTCTTTTTTCAGACGATTGCTAACCTCACGCATAAGCATTGCTCCGGGGCACACTTCGTTTATTTCGCTCCCATCCTGTTTTATTGGGCCATAATGATTTATAGGGGTTGCGGGGGTTGTGTTTTCGGTTTTGCTCTGTCTTTTTTCGGCTCGGCTAAGCCTGTATTCCAAAACAGCTATTTCCTTTACGGATTCCAGACGGCCACGCATGTAGTTGAGTTCCGCACGGCATTCTTCCAACTGAGCTGTGAGGCTTTTTATTTTTTCGATGCTTCCCGAAGCGCTGCCGTGTTATTGGGTTCATTGTTTGTAGCTGTACTTCCGGTGGTGAGAAGTTCTTTTATCCGGTCGTTGCACCAAATGGCAAATGCCGGACTAAGCCAGCGGGCAAACTCAAGGGCTACATCTTCGTGCATCCAGGTGCATCCACCTCCATTACTTCCACCTTTAACTGTCTTAATAAACTCGATGTCCGATTTTCGGACTTCGCTCATTGTAGATAAAAATTCTTTCGTAGATGGCAATTCTAACCATTTAACAGGACGCTTTCCAAACGGCTTTGCCATTTCGGTTGCATTGATCATCACACTATCTCCTTTTTGAAAGGAAATAGGACTTCCGTTGTACTGGAAGATTTTACTTTGAGAATTGTTGAGCATAACAATATATGTATTAAAAAAGTGTTATCGCCTTTCCCGTTGCTCAACACATCTCAAAATGCTGTATTCCCATTACAGGTTTACACGGGGTACGATAACACCTAATATAGCTAAAGTGAGGTCATAAAAATAACCTGCACGATTTATGCAAGTTCACGACCTGCATTTTGAGATTTATTTTGTTGAGCACTGCAAATATACAACAAATATCACAAAAGCAAACAGGTCTACCTAAAAATATTTAGGTTTAAATATGTGGCAAATATAACAAATATAATTCAAAAACGACCTATAAAAGTGATTTTATTTCTAAAAACCGCCGAAAACCACACCTTTTTCAGGTATTGGAAACAACCGCTTGCGGTGTGAAAAGATTTTAATAGCTTTGCAAAAATCTAAAAATCAATTTTTTATGAAAAAGAACTTATTTTTACTACTTATTTCCCTGCTTTCGTTTACTTCGTGTATTACTACTAAATCTGTTCCAAAACAAGGTTATGTTGTAACAGTTGTAATGGACGAAAGTTTTAATAAGGTGGGCCCTATGTCTTATTCGGATGATCTGTTTGATATTGATTTCGAAATGAGAAGGTATGAGCTTGCTTTCCGAATGAAAAACAAATCGAGCGAGCCTGTTTATATCAATTGGGATTTAAGTTCCCTCTCTATTAATGGAAGAAGCAGAAGGGTTATTCACAGCGGTATAACTCTTGCCGATAGGGATAAGCCACAGGCTCCGACTGCGGTTCCGCCGTATGGCATTATTGACGACATAATTATACCTTCAGAAAATATATATTACTATAAAGGCTTTTATGGAGGATATTATAATGTACCCGGTGGTTGGGCTTACAAGGATTTTATAAAAACCACTTGTGATAAAGACGACCAAATAACGGATGAATATATCATGTCGCAGAAAGGCATGAAATTCTCCATTCTTTTATCTTTCGAATATAAAGGCGACAAATGTCATCGAGTATTTGATTTCACGGTTA
Source organism: Dryomyza anilis (assembly GCA_951804985.1). Taxonomy (NCBI): domain Eukaryota; kingdom Metazoa; phylum Arthropoda; class Insecta; order Diptera; family Dryomyzidae; genus Dryomyza; species Dryomyza anilis. The sequence continues at coordinate 19,201 of CATORG010000029.1, read as the reverse complement.
CGGATGTCCAGAAAATTAATTAATCAGACAAAACGGGCAGCAAAGGCATAACCCTCTGCTGCCCGTTTTTCATTCGTCATCCAAACTCTCCGCCGCCGTCTTCGCCGCCGCCACCACCTTGCCGCCACCGCCTCCGGGTTCTTCGGGCGGTGTGTTGCCTTCTTCGTCATAGTCGTCCATCGTAGTTACGGCCATGCCGCTCAGCATCTGCTTGAAGCGTTTGCCGGGGTAGAAAAGGATTTTCTTGCGCGTCACGTTGTCGGCACTCACGGCATCGGCTGTGGCTCCCGTCTTGGAGTTGAACGTAGGCTTGAACGAGCCGAAGTCTCCCAGCTTGACGGGCATACCGTAGTTCATGAACACAATCATGCGGTCTATCAGTGCTTCCAGTACCGCCTTGGTCTGCGAGCGGTTCACACCGCACGAGTTGCTCACTTCGTTCAGCAGGTCTTCGAACGTGACCGGCTGCTGCCGCACCGGCTTGATGCGGTATACTTCGGGCTTGTCTTCCTTGTAGCCCAGCTTGATTTTCTGTTTTTCGTAAACTAATGCCATAGAATTACAGATTTAAAGTTGTACAATCTTATTGTTTTGTCGCTGCAGCAAGTGTAGCACCTGTTTCGGCATATTAGAAGGACAAAAAATGTCTTGCCCCGGACTGTCGTTACCGATTGTCCGCAAACTGCAAAAGTGGTTAGCGGGCAACCTCTCGAGCGATTAGCGGCTAACCTCTCAAGTGGTTTGCGGCTAACCACTTTTACCCCCCTCTGCAGGCCCTTGTAACGGGGGGGGGGGTGGACACGGGGATGCTCCGCCGCCCTGCTCCGCTCGCTTCACGGACTGCTTTCCCGGAAAATCTCCTCCGAAAACTTGCACTATCTTACGATTTTCACAGGCATAAAAAAGGCTCAAGCGCCGAAGCGCCCGGACCCAAAAACACTCTATACATGAAAAAATCCAACAATCAATCTTCGAATGTCGCAATCAGCCGGTTTCTGGACCATGGGTCCGAAGGATCTACCGGCTGCTTCATTATCTTTTCCCTGAGCGCTTCGGAACATTCTCGTTTCACGTTCAGCTTCAGGCCGGGACCTATTATCTTACGTACTGCCTGTGTCACGTGTTCCTCGTTCAGGAAGTCTGTATACTCTATGTCTACGATTGTGGCATCGCTGCATACCAGGATGCGAACCGTGTGTTTTACTTTGCCAAAATACTGATGTATTTGTTTCTTATAGTCTTTTAAAATAGTATTCATGTGCTTTTCGTTCTTCAATAATGTTTTTTGTTTTTCATTTTTCCTCCGTTTGTGCGACAGAGCGACTGCACGGACAAAGCTAGCAAAAGAACACCTCTCTTCACAGAGAAGTGTCCGTTCTTTCACTGCTGTGATTCTAAATTTATCATTATGATGCTTAATTACCGCAGATTTTTCGGGAGATTCGTAGGCTGCGTAGTGCACTGCCCCGCTCTGGCTGTATCCCACCAGCCATACCTGGTAGGTGTGTTGCGGGGTGTTGAAAAACTCTCCCGTCTCCATGTCGAAACGGTGCTCCAGCCGGAGCATTACGCTGAAATTGACGCGCTCTTCGGGCTGTATCATCGGCAGTCCCAGTATACCCCGGTGAAAATTGATGTAGGCACGCAACGTGTCGAAGAATGCGGCATACCGTGAGTCACTGTTCATGTGGCAGATGTGTACCGAAACATCGAGCGCTACGTAGCAGCTTTCCAGGTCGATGGCGATGCTGCCTGCCTTCACCAGCTTGTCGATGGTCTCGAAGCGGGAAAGATATACCGGTATGGGGTCGTGATGACGCGACCTGAACATACGGCCCAGCAGTTTTTTTACCAATCCTGTTTTCATTCTTTTTTTCTTAATTGTTTCACTACCTTGCAAATATAGTTAAAATATGGATGTTATCATAAAGAAACAACGAATATAAACCACGGATTTATTATATTTGCTGTTGAAAATTTCACTATAACAACTCTTGTCCCCCGAAGCCTGTGAAGGTGGAAGGGGATTTTTTTATTCCTCTTCCTCGCCCCAGTCGTCTTCCTCGTCGGGCGGGCGTTCCATCATGCGGCGGGCTATGAGGGCTTTCATGCTTACCAGCCCCGTGCGCACGTTGTCCTCCGTATTGTGAGTGTCGTTGCGGCAGTCAGTTGTTTCCTCCACGGTGCATACTTCTCCCCTCACATGCCAGCGCACGCAGAACAGGGCGGGATGTCCGTCGTAGGCCGTCTGCATGGCGAATCCCCTGCGCTCCAGTTCCACCAGGTACGGCGGAAGCGGGTCGGGCATCTTCGGGATGGGCCATGCCTGGAAGTATTCACGGATGCGGCGAACGGTAAACACTTCGTCGGCATACTCCTCCCGCTCCACCGGCTTGTAAGTGTCGGTAAAGGCATCCACCAGCTGCATCAGCGCTTTGGGCGGCTGCATCGCCGGGTCCTGATATTTCATCTTCTTCCTGCTCATTATTAATTATTCATTATTAATTATTCATTAAGACGTCATCGGCATACCCACGCCTATCATGCGGCCCGATCCGTAATAACGCACACCGATAACCAGCGTGTCGAATGCGTCGCTCAGGTCGGTACGTGTACTCAATTCTGCCTCGATGTCGTCCACTTCCTTCGATACGCGGTTCTTTTCCTGGCTCTTGTCTTTCTCGAAACCGTTACGTCCTTCCTTCACACGTGCGTTCTCCATGGAGGCAATCAGATACTCGTTGTTCTCCTTGTTGATGCGAAGGAACGGGCGCTGGGTGCCGGCAAAACAGCCGTTCAGGAACTCGTACTTCTTGTTGTGGCTCATGGGCCGTCCCATGGGAACTTCGATTACGTTCCATCCGTGACTGCGAAACACTTTCTTCACGATGTTGTAGAAACGGGTTTCTTCGTGGCGCTCGCTGGCGTAGGCAGCTCCCTGCTTGGCGGTGTCGTCGTAGTAGAAAATCACGTCGCGGCAGGTCAGGCGGTGCGGATCGTAATACTTGCAGAACATCTTGCAAAGTCCCTCGATACGGGTGTTCTTTACGTTGGTCATGCTGTTCAGTATGCGCAGCACGCCGGTGTTGCTCCGGCTGTCTGTCTGCCCTATCACCAGACAGTTGATGTGGGCGTTGTAGTCGAAAGCGATGCGTAGCGGTTCGCCGGGTTTTATGTCGGTGTCCAGGCAGCAGTCCTGTGCCTTGGAAAGCTCGTTCAGGTCGATGCTTTCCGACTCCACGCGCAGGGTGCGCCCGCCGTTGTATATCTGCGTGATGGTGCGTTTCTTATATTTCTGTGCGGCTTCCAGCTGCTCTTCGTCGTTACTGAGGTAACAGTGCACGTCGGGGTCGAAGTTGGCATAATAGCCGTCGTTTATTTCTTCCTTCTCGACGTTGCGGATGGAGATGTCGAACATGGTGGGGGTAAGTTCCTTCTGCATGGTGCGGATGAACTGTTCGCCCAGAATGTCGATATTTTCTATGCTGGAAAAAGAGAAGTAGATGCTGGCCTGGCAGCGCAGCTTGTTCAGCTCACGCTGGTATTTGGGGGACTGCATGATGTCCGGGCAGACTTGTGCCTCGCGTATCATCTCCGCAATCTTGCGGTTTATTTCCGGTGTCTGCTCTTCACGGCGCTTCCGGAGCCATGCCTGACGCTTGGTCAGTGGCGCATCGCTCACAAAGAATATACTCTTGTAGTACGGATTCAGGTTTTCATCGAATCCGGGATGATTGGTGTTGATACCGCGAAGCGTAGGAAGAATTTCGGCCTTAATCAGCCCCTCCGGCATAAAACGGCACTCGTCGCCGATAATGGAGCACGAGTCCATACCGTTGGCAGCAGCCTTCACTCCGGTAGAAATCATGTAGTACACGAATCCGTTCCAGAAATGGATGCAGTTTTCCCATACCTTCGGCTTTACGATAGGTTCCTTGAAATTGCATTTGGCCGGAGCGTGTCCACGAAAGAAATGGACTCCCTCCTTCAGCCCGGTCATTCGCTCCAGCGAGTAAAGCGTTTTAGGTACGGTCTTTGTGAAAAGCTGCTTGATACTGTTACCCAGGAAAAGTCCTGTTCCGCGCGGCATGGACTGGATGCAACCGGCCATTTCGGGCGTAATCAGTCCGTCGGTCTTACCGGTACCACGACCTGCTTCAACGGTGGTATTCCGACAGCGGTAGTTGTACACCGCACGCTGGGCCGGATTCATGTAGATGTAGTTGGCCGCAGTTTCCTGCTCCTCCGCTTCCTGCACGCCCGACAATGCCGAGGCGTGCCGCTGTGCCCGTCGGAGTGATTCCTCACGGGCGGATTCATAGTCGTTTCGTCGTGCCATGGTTTATTCCTCCTCTCCCAGTTGTGTAAAACCGTCCCGGTTTTCTTCATCGTATTCCTCGTCCGGGCTGTTTTGTACCTCGCTTACATATACGCCTTCGTCGTCTTCCACCATCTCCTGCCACTGGTCGAGCTTCACGCCGTATTTCTTTCTCAGGCGGCGCATTTCCTCGCTGTCGTGACCGGTTTTGTTCGGGAATTTCTTCTTCACATCCGATGTAATGACTACCGGCATACGTATCAGTTCGTCGCCCAGTTCCTCCGGCGTTTCCGGCTGGTCCAGACGGTCAATTTTGGTGAGCAGGCTGGCACCGTTGTACACCGCTTTCATGTCGCCCGTATCGGCTCCGTTGCGCATCATCAGGTCGGCGGCGTGGCGCACCTTCATCGAGGAAATGTTTCGCTGTCCCTTGGCGTAGAACGACGAAATAAAGTCTATCACCTTCAGGTCGCCTCCTAACTGGCTGTACGTTCGTTTCCACCGGTTGATGATGTACTGACGCAGATTCATGAACGGGTCCTCCTCAAAGCGCTTGTACGCATCCAGGCAGACTTCCACCCGTTTTTTCTGCTCGTCGGTAAAGGCCATGTTCTGCCACGGTACACCCGTCTCAAAGTGCTTCCGCAGCAGGTCGTAGAATCGTTGTGCTATTTCGCTTGCCATAGTTTGTGTTTCCGTGTTGTGCTTACAAATCAGAGGAATTGTTTAACTGATTTCCCCTGATTATTTAGATTTTTATCATTGTAAAATCTCCCAATCTTCAGCGAACACATCCGCTATGGAAGGATTCCATGAATCCGCACGACCGGTATTCTCATTATACAGAAGGCATTGGCACGTGTAATCAATGAATCCTTTTCCTCTCAGGATAATGTCTTTGGCGGATTGTGGAAGTGATTGCATTTTCGGTATTACATCGTTTTCTATGTGTGAAGGAACCTGCTTGACGACAAACATACCTTTACCATTCCATCCTTTTCTGCGGACTGCTCCACCTTGTTTGAGGACTTCAATCGCATCACCGAAACACATCGAATCACCATTCTCATTCACTGGTAAATAGGTCTTTTCAAAGATGTCAGGTTTACATGGGTAAAACTCTCCGTTTACACCTTTTATGATGTAATCTCCTACATTAGCAGTCATATTGCCTTCTAACGTATAAATCAAAATGCTAGAGTTTTCATAAATATCACCGATATTCTTTTTATCAAATCCAGCAAATGTCAAAATATCCAAGGCGTTTGAACCATCCCATCTTACAGCTTCAATAACCACTGGTCTTTTCTTATATTTCATAGTTGTATTAGAATTTTAGACTGTTTCAACACATTTGCACCTTTTCTCAAATTCCGCTTTTGGAATAAAACTGACGCATCCATTGGAATCTACGACCTTGTATCCTCCCACTCTCGGTTCCATCGTTTTGGGTATTGCATCCGTAGGAAGGTAAATATTACCACCTTTCAGAATTGCTTCCGTAGCCTGAACTTCTTCTGTTCTGATATATTTCTTCATAATCTTCTTGATTAATATTGTATGTGTTTAAATCATCATTTTACTTTGGTCACGAAACCATTTTCGTGACCATACGGAAATGGTTACTGCTTGAATATGCTTTTCGTATGCTCCTTCATCCGCAACATCTCCGCCACATTCTCATACTCTTCCGGTGAAGTGGTAAGCGTGAACATCTGCATGGCGTTGCTACGCTGGGTGTTCAGGCTTCCCTGGATAACCAGGCTGTGCAATTTGCTCTTCACCGTGATACAGCGGAACCCCACATTATCTTCGCAAACCACCAGGCGACCAGATTGGATAAAATCACCCAGCTGACTCCGGATTTCCTGACGCTGATTGAAAGTAGCTCCGGCAGATGCAGGCTGCGAAATGAGTATCATTTTGCTGACGTCAGCAATATGGTCCGATGGATTGGTGGGATCCGGATGCACATGCGATAGAATACGGCGGATGGTCTGTATGAGTTTTACATCGAGGCGCACCATGACAATGCCCATTTCTCCGCCCGAACAGTATCCTGACAGCGTGCCCAGCAGGTCGCACATATCCCAGTCGGAGTAGCTGAAGAAGTTGGCAGCCGTATGCTTCTCGCTGCACTCGTCAATCATTCCTTCCAGCTGCTTGTGGTAGCAGCAGGGCTCAATTATTCTCATAATGCACCTCCTTTCATCTGACCTTCGGTAACACTTTCAGTAGGGTCTACTTTCTTGCGTGGGGTTTCTGTAGCTTTTTTCGGTTCTTCTGCCGCTTTTGTACGGTTTTCCGTTGTTTCGGCACGCTTTTCCTCTTTTTCTGTACGTTTTTCGGTATTTTCGGATCGTTTTTCTGCTTTTCCTTCCGATACCTTTGGCTCCTGATTTTCCGTGTCAGCAGGCTTTGACCCCGCCTGTACGGATGCAAACGGGGCGTTTACACCGGGAATGGAGATACCGGCTGCAGTAGCTACTTCTGCCGTTTTCTTAGGCAGGTTTTCTCCCCATTCCATCAGCTCCTCGATACGAAGGCGAAGCTGTTCCTTGTATTCCTCGGTAATCTTCACGTCGCTGCGGTTGATGTATTTCTTGTTCCCTTCCACGCGGGCCTTGCGGCATACTTCTTGCTGGCGTACATCCTTCATGGCCTCTATCTCGGCACGGGTAAAGTCGCCAGGGCGTTTCATACTGTCGGCTGTGGAAGTTTCAGGCTCGGTGTAGGTACCGTTAAGGGCTGCATCCACATTGGTCCAGAATGCCCTGATTTTCTGCTCGGAAGCGATGGCTTTCTGTGCCATGTCGGCACGTGCTTCGTCGCTTACGTTGGGGTTTTCGGCCATTACCTCCAGCGTGCCGCGATACTCTGCCAGTTCCAGGTACATGCCAGAAAGTTCTTTTTCTCCCTTGTCGCGGAGAGATTTCGGCAGCTTATCCTTATAAAGTGCAAATTCTTTCGGTCTGCGACCGTCCACTTCCTGCTCTTCGTACTGGCGTGCGGTCATGTTTCCTTCTTCATCAGGCGCTCCGTCATCAGGAACGATCGCTTTGTAACGAACGGTTCCAACCGGGCCGCGAGTGGCTTTCTTGGCCAGTCCGGATTTCTGCCGTACTTCCTGCAGGAACAGATTCATCTTGGTGAGCGCACGGCGGGCTTCATATCGCTGTACGTCGCGCAGAAAATCTTTTGCACGCACAATGGCTGATACCAGGCGGCAACCTTCGTCGAAATCCTTTACGGGCACCTTCATCCAGCATTCGGCCAGAGCCAGCAGCTCCGGAAAGGTTTCGTCTGTCCATCGCTTTACACGGTCCAGATAATCTTTCTTTTCTTCCTCGTTCATGGTTCTGTAGTCTTTTAAGTATTCTTTTTCTGTAATCATATCCTTTGTTATTCAATTACTTTATCTCAAAAGTAGGGAAAACGCGCATGGCAGTGAAGGACACAAAAAAAAGTCCGGCACCGATTAGCAAGTGCCGGACTTTGAATCCATGTTTTCGTTATTAATTCGCTTGAAGCGAATGAATTATTAATCTACCTTTGCTTCAGACTTAACAGTCAATGTACCACTCCAAGATGTCAGCGCAAACGGACAAGGGTTACAAGTAACGGTAACACTGTGTCCCATGTCTGAATCAGGTGTGGTACCTGTGTCGTATTGATTCGAAATCTCTGTTTTGAATACAGGGTCGTATACAACAAAATATCCTCCTGCCGGATTCTCGACAAAGAAAATTGCATCGCCTCGGTTTTTCAATACACGGAATACCTGTGCGGCGTTTGTAACATCTTTATCTACAGTAAACATCAACTGAACATTGTAGCCTCTTGCTCCATCGTTCGGGGTAGCTGTAATCTGCACAGTCTGTTTTTTACAACGGATTTTATACGCTCCTTTTGATGGACTGAAGGCGAAAGACGTGCTGGAGAATGCCGCCTTTCCTGATTCTTCGTATGCGGGTGCCGCAGATAAATCTTCGGGTAAAGCTACATACACAGTGTTACCCAATCCGGCATACTGCTCTTCGCATCCGGCAGAAGCCTGAGCAATATCCATAATTTCACATGATAATGCCATAATTGTCTGGTTTTAAAAATTTGTGTTTGTGTTGTGAAGGCCGCCGGAAGCGGCAGCCTGTTTTATTTCTGTAGCGGATTACTAATCGTCGGTTTTCTCGAAGATGGCCTGAAGGACGGTCGGGAATCCGCTGTACACGATGTCACGCGGAGAAATGGTGGCTCCGTCACTCCATTTCACAAATTTGTAATTGCTCTCAGCGGTTGCAGTAAGGTTCACGGTTTCACCTGCATCGTACACATCTTTCTGTGGAGAAAGTTTTACTTTACCCCATTCTTCGTTGTTGGAAGTTACGGTCAGAGTATTCTTCTGGTAGTCGCCGTTTAGCTGCTCTACCTGCTCGATTGTACCGTCGCTTACGCAGAACTTGGAAGGTGCGATGTCGAGGATGCGAGCACCTACGGTGGACTGTACCTGGAAAATCAGGACGTTCATATCGTGCGGATTGTGTGTCATGTGGACAGCGTTCCAGTCGCTTGTACGGTCCAGACCGAACTGCAGGTTCTCCGGTACGGTAGCAATCATGCGGCCACCCTTACCAATGATACCGTCGGTAACGATGTGGATGTTTTCCATACCTACGAAGGTGAAGCTGTCGTCTCCTGCGCTGGTAGTCTGCAAACCGGTGAACTTACGCATGTAGCTGTGTGTAATGAGTCGTTTCTGTTTGGGCGACATGTAAACGATTACTTCCTCGGCGTTGCGCAACAGCGGATGCCATCCTTCCACCCATTCTACAAATGCGTCGAAGTTTTCACCATCCTGGGTTTCCGGGCCGTCGTTAATCGGGTCGCAGGCTACCAGGTTTCCTTCCTTGGAAGAAATCTTGCCGAAATTAATCAGGTTGTTGATGATGGTCCAGTATCCGTCGTACAGGCCGAGAGGGGAATCTTCGCCCAGCCTGCTGTTACCGAAGAACAGACAGTTCAGGTTGTCTCCTGCAAACTGCTTCGCAATCTGGCGAAGGATAAATTCGGAAACAGGAGCATTGTAGGTACCGTTTGAACCCAGTATGCTGAACGGCTGTTTCTCACGGAAATTCTGCAAGTTCTGGTAGTAATGAGACCAGATCTGGTTCATCACCAGCTTGCTTTCGTCCATATAACCCAGAGTAGACTCTAGCGTAGCGCCCTGCTTGTAGCGGCGGGCTTCACCACCTTTACGGCGGAAGATGATCTGTGTCTGAGCGTATTCAATGTCCTCGATAACCTTGATGCGCAGCTTGTTGAACACTGCCATGTTGTCGAGTACCGGGCTTTCGATGATGTCCGGTGCAAGAATGTCTTTAATATGCGAAACATTCTCTTCACTGAGGGTGTATAACTGTTTTGCCATATTGTTTGTGTCGTTTTAATTTGTGTGTGTTGTGTGGTTATCTCTTATCGTGCTTTGCCGATTTCAGCATCACGCTTGCGGCGTGCTTCGGCTTTTTCAGCCCAGCTCATGTTTTCACCGCATACGCTCTGCACATGGAACTGGTTGTTTTCCTGGCCGGTGTTGTTTTCTTTCGGAGGGTCCTGCGGAGTAGGTGCCTGCTGTGCTGTTTCGCTCAATTCCTTGATTTCGGCATCCTTATCTTCGATGCTTTTCTGAGCTTCATTCAGCTTCGCAGTCAGGTCTTCCGATTCCTTCTTATGAGCGTCCTTCAATGAAGAAACCTCTTTTTCGTGTTCCGATTTCAGGTTGACCAGTGCTTCCGCATGGTCTTTCTTCATCTTTTCAATGGTTGCGTTAAGCTGTTCTACTTCCGTGAGTTTTGCAGCCAGCGTAGATTCCGTCTGTTTGGCTTTCATGACGAACTCTTCAATATTATCCGCCATGCTTTCGTGCATGTAGAAACCGCCGTTTTCTTCGACTACCAGGGAATTAACCTTTGCAGCCGACTGAATAAAGGGATAGCTTTTTGCCATAGTTGCTTGTTTTTGAGTTTGTGATTCTGTTTTATCTGATGCCGGCTGCTCCACAGAAGCCTGTTCCTGTGTTTCCGGCTGCTTCTCTTCCTTGATACCTGCCGATTTGCTGTCTTCGCGTGAGGCTCCGGGCGAATTTCCTTTCTGACTCTGACTCACTCCGGCCAGCTGCTGCACGCGGTTCACGCAGAACTTGAAGTCGCCCTGACCGTCGACCATAGTACCCACCACATCGCCCGCATCGAAAGTTTTTCCGGTCAGCTGGTCGTCCGTCACTCTGGGACGGCGCTCGCGTACAATTTGCTGGAAATCGGCACAAAGCCGGTTCAGCTCTTCCTTGATGCCTTCGTAGTTTCCCTCGGCCGCGTCGCGGTATTCCTTGTTCTTATAAGGAGATCCGTCGGCGTAAATCTCGGCGTAGCGCTCCTGGGTCACGGTGTTCACATCGCCGTCCTTGTTGGTAAGCATCGCGCACATGGTACCGATACATCCCACCGTGTCGTGCGGATTGGTGAAATACACTTCGTCGCACAGGGCCATCAGCGCATAACCGGCACTGCAGGCCATTCCGTCGATGTGACCGACAATCTTCTTTCCTTTTGAGCGGGCGTAGTTCAGGGCCATCTCGTAATCGTACTTCGCCATGCTGCTTCCGCCCGGGCTGTCCATCTCGATAATAAATCCGATGGTATGCGCATCGTCAGAAGCACGCATGATGATGTCCTTGTGTTCCTTGCTCCCGTAGGAACACAGGTCGCCATTACGGAGAATGGGGCCCTGTACGTCGATAATCGAAATGATGCGGTCGTCTTCTTCCAAATCGTAATAGTAGGTTATACGGTCGTAATTACCCACGTAGGTTTTCTCCGTAAACCCGTCGCGTGAGGAAAGGAAGTAAGGACGGTCGGTCCGCTCGTCCGGTTTCTCGTAAGGACGGTGTGAGGCAATGTTGTCAAGAATAGTTCTCCGGTAAGCATGCAGAGACTCCGGGTAAAAGTCCCAGAATCGCGTAGACATGATTTCGTGAAAAGCTCTTATTGCCATTTTCGTTTGATAATTAATTGATTACATCACGAAATTACGCACGCAAAAAGCCTGAATGAAGGACACAAAAAATGACTAAATGTGTGAATTACAGAATTATCAGAGTGTTTATGCGGATTTCCTCCGCAAATAAAAACCTGCTATGAATGAGCAGGTTGTAAAAACGGCGGAATAAAACAGATAATAAGGACCGCACGACCTGCGCGGAAAAAGAAATAAAACCGGCATCCTGCAAAGACCATACAAAACGAGGAGGCCAATAAAAGAAAGCGCAAAAGAAAAATGCCGTCCCCCACACGATTGCCGGGAACGGCACTAAAACAAAAAAAACAAAACTATATATTATAAGGTGTCTTTACACGATGCGCTGCACGCCCGTAATATTATGGATGGTCAGCGTACAGGTAATTACGCCTTCGCCTTCTTCGTAATGGAAGTCGTAAGCGTCTTTTACGGCGCGGATAAACATCTCTCCATCACCAAACGTATTTACAATCAAATGGTTAATGGTGTTTTTAAGCGTTTCGAGCTGTGCATACGTTTCGCGCACAACTCTCTCTATCTCCCAACTCACCGTAACCTCGTAAGAATCTCCGGCCACGCTGTTTGTGGAGTTCTCTTTCACTGATCCGGATTTGGGTTTCATCTGAATGGATATCTTCTGGTCTCCTGTCACTTCAAAATCAGGAACGTCACTTTTCCTTTCCATGTTGAACGGACGACCAAAAGTGACCGAACCATCAGGATAAGCTTCTATGCTACCTATTAATTCATAATAATTTTCATTGCAATTCATAATTTATGTGTTGTTTTTATGGTTAAAAAAACGAGCGGACAAAGTGGCGGACAAATCGGACACTTTTCTTAATTTTATTAACATTATTTTAATTCTATCCATGCGCTTTTTTTTTAAGGTGTATAAACGAATAATCTTCCGGTGCGCTTCTCCAATAATTGTCTACGACCTTCAATCTCTTCGTTGGTACGTGACTTAAATCGTCTCCAGTAACGCATCATACTCTCGAATATTTTCATATCTATGTCATACTGATTCATGAACTCAGACATGATATCCTCAGAATAAATCACTTCTCCATTTCTATGGGCCAAAAACATGCACTCATCATGAAACTTGGAAAAATCCATCCAAAATTGCACCTTGAGCTCATTTCTTATCTTCTTACACCCTCTTACAGAAAGATGGAAATATTCATCTACTTGTACTTCACCATACGAACGGTAAATTACTTCAGGCATTTCAATCTCAAGAAATTCCTTTTTCTCACTGTCATTCAATATATTTAAGTTCAACGAAAACAGATCTTTTCCAGAAGTCATCCAGAAAGCTATCTCATTATATGAAAATTCAGTTATTCCTGAAAAATCAGTATCCCGAAACAGGTGAGTCTGCATATATAATCCCAGAACACTATTACGCGGAAATCTGACAGGAGCTCCGTATTTTATTTCAAAATATCTTTTATAATAATCACTTACTTTAAGGAAGCACGAGTGACGCTGTTTGTTTATTGACTTTTTTGGCATAGTAGTAAGATAAAGTATGTAAATCAATTAATCAGCACCAAGTTAAGGGTATACAGGCAGTCATCTAGTGGGTTAAGTGTTTATAAGTTTTAACAGAGAAACAGTTAACTTGCTCACTTCAACGGCATTGAGCAAGAGCCAGCAAAAACCGAGCAAGCTAAAACCATGTTTATAACCTACTGATATTCAATATTATATAAATATAATAATAGAGTATTTAAGTTTAATTGCTCATTGCCGATTGTTTTGGCATATAAAAAGAATCTATAATTTACACAGCGGTATCCGGCTTTTTTCCTTGTGTCTGTTGCGCAGCTTCTTTTTCCTACGGTAATATTGGATATAAAGGAAGTAGAAAGGAAGGGGAAAAGGCAAGCTCTGTCGAACCGCGTTCCGCAATTCGACCTTTTCTCCCCTTCCTCTCTCAGGATTTCCCTTCGGATGCTTTTCATTGAAATGCTTTGAATACCGCACATGTTTTTTTTTAATTATATGATTTGTTGAAACACCAATTTCCGAGCAAGTAAAACATACTTACACGTTTTTAAGGTTTAATGTATTGATAATCTGATTGATAGAAAATTGCCAGCTTTTTGCTTGACGTAAGCAAGCTTGGCAAATTAAATGGTAGTTAAAATGTAACTATCTGAAATATAAACTATTAACTCTTTGCGTGGCGATTTTTATAGATGTAATATTTTATTACTTTCGTATATATTTACGCTATAAATACAAAAAAACGCCGAAATTCCTTATAAGAACTCGGCGTTACAGCTGGGAGGCTTATCCATAGCTAGCTTTCTTTGGAGCCTTTCTTTGTGCTGTTTTCTTCCCGTTTGTTATTGATAAAATCCTGCAATGCGTCTTTCATAAGACGCTCTCGCATTTCCTTCAATACGCAGCCTATAGTTTTGCCTCGGTTTTGGCGAACGTATTCTGCTTCTTCGTACCTTTCTTCGCTGGCCAGGTGCTCCATTAATCTGTTTTGCACGTCGATGTACACAGACTCGATAATGTGCGTGGTATAGCGGATGTAATCGTCTATACTCAGAACTTGGTGCTCCAGGTTGTCTATTTTCTTTTCGTTGCGAGCTATCCAGCGTGAGATTATTCCGTAAATCAGAAAAAGCACAGCGGAATTGATGCAGACAAACAGGCCGTAGATAATTAATTGTGTAGTATCCATGATTAAAATTTGTTGTTACCGTGCATATGCGGACGGGTACGGTTATACTTCGTTTTCATTTGGATGTGCCATAGGAGGTCGAAACCTTTGATTTTAGACATGATAAATACTTCTTGTAAGATGTTTACAAAGAATTGAGGGGTGGTAATACGGCACGCATTACACAATGCGATAAATCTTGTCAGATTGTAGCACCACTCTGTAAAAGTCTTCTGGCTTTTGTATTTGTATGTTTCTTCCTTTACCTCAAGCGGGAATTTTACCTCTAAGAAACCCACTCCAAGCAAACCTGCCAGGTCAAGCATACGGATGCAGACATCGGAAAGTTCATCTTCCACACTATCTTTTATATACGCTTCAAAATCCTCCTGAAATCTTCTTACTCTGGTTTCTTCATTAAATGCAATATTGTTTCCCTGCCATTCCTTAAACTTCGCTACATCGGCTCGCTTACCCTTTCTCTCTGCCTGCACAGCTTCCATAAGCTCGCTAATAATAAGACAGAGAAAATGCTCAGTGCTTAAATCCTCGTCGTGCCAGCCATGCTCTACTGCATTCTTGTAGGCTTCGTCTCTCAGTTTGTTCAGCTCTATGGTTTTAATCGTTTCCATCTATGATGTCTCCTTTCTTTAGTTTCTTTGCTTCTTTCTTATTGTCATAATACACCGTAACAACACATGGGTGGCCATTCCTGTCGGCCACAGCCTGCACCTCGTATTTCTGCATACGTGCCCGGTACAGGATACTGACTATTCGCTTTATCATTGTTGGCATAGGCTGTCCGAATGTGGATCTTTGAGTTGTTCAATTGCTTCTTCCAAAGATGTCTCCCCCGATTTGTAAGCGCATAGGATTTCTACTCCCCGGCTGGGACCATCTATCGAGTCGTATGAAAGTTCTATCGGTTCATCTACATGCCCGCCCAATAACAAATCATGTGCGATGGATCGAATTTCTTCCATCTTTATCATGGTGTGATTCTCGGATTTCAACCGTTGAAGTTCGGTTTCTTTATCGGCGAGGATTTTTTCTTCCACCATTCGGATGGCCGAAAGTGCATCTTCCAAGGCGACATAGGCCTTATGATTTTCACGCCGGTGAAGGCGGCCTTGGTTGTCAACGAAATCTCCACCAGGCAGAAGGGATAGATGGTTTTTCTCCCATTCTTTCCGGTTAATACACCACACTTGCATACGTTCTTTTAAGAATTGTTTTGCATCCATAAACTTTACTTTTTAAACTTCCAATCATTGCATAAATAATGGCTATATGCCCTATCTGAATAAAGACTGCACCCCCCCCCTGTCTGAATCTTCCGATGGAAGGAAATAAAGGCACGTGCGGCATTCTCGCTCTTCCTTTTTGTAGTCCTTGCATCCGGGAAGGAAGAAGCCTGTATCTTTCCCATTGTATCCATTCCCTACCCTGAACCTGAGAGGACGGACAAACTCGCAAAGATGATTGTTTGGCCTTTGTTTCTCCCCTTCTTTCAGCGGGCGGAAATGGATGCAGTCGTCGCAGAAATTCACGGTGCGTAGTTTTTCTTCCCTCGCAATGGGTTTCTTCCGGTTGAGCCAGTTGCTTGTGTCGTTTAACGGGCAGGCTCCGCAGTAGTAATCGTCTTTGTAGTAAAGACAATATCCTTCGCAGAATACTCCTTTGATTTCTTTCAGCAGACTGGCCTTTATCTTTTCGACGTTAGCATTTGGCATGATTCTATCAGGTATTTGTCTATTTCAAACCGAAGATAAAAAAATACGGTCCATTTCAAATGGTCTGCATGCTCGGCGTATTTTACATCCTGGAATCCTTTTATATTCAGGTATCTTTTGAATATCTTGAATCCAGCTGACATTTCCTTGTATTTATAGTCATCTGGTCTCCATGGTGCGCACTGTTGCAGTAATATAACGCAATCTTTTTTCGGACATTTCTTTATCTCTCTTATGGCTCCTTCCATAAGGCGCTTTGCCACGATGTTGGTCTTTTTAAATCGTGGAAGGCAATATCCGTCAAAATTAAACATTTTACAGTTCCTCCATGACTTTCTTTAGTTTTTCTCTTGTTTTTTCTCTCGACTCCTGCAAATCCTTAATGTAGTATTCCCGAACATATTTTTCAAGGTCGCCTCTAACCGAAAGGGTTTCTTGTTTTTTCCCTGTAAAATCACATATCGTTATTTCTATCTTATTTTGATGTCCGGTTTCTTCGTGTTCTGTTTTTATAACTGATTTAAGTTTTCTATCTATTCTCTTAATATCAAGAATAAGATCTTCTGCTTTCTTTAGTGTATCTTCCATTATCTTTGATTTTTTGTTAAACAAAATGTTCAATTAGTTTCTGGGCGGTGGCTTTGTGGTATAAGTTTGAGATATCTTTTTCTTCATAAGATCCGGATTCATTTATCCAGGTATAAAATACAAACTTATTATCCACACATTGCAGCCAAACATTTTCATCATTTTTCACGAACCATTGTCCTCTATCCGTATCGTCGCGTAATGCTGCTATTGCCAGGAACAGATCTTCGTTGGTGCCGCAGTCAATACAGTGTGGATGATTGTCCGAGTCTGTAAAATGCCAGGTACCTCCTTCTAAAACGAGGTGATTTCCTTCTATATTGTTCCGGAAAACCATATACATTGTGACATATCCTAATGCTGCCACATTGAATGCCAATTCTTTTCTAGCATTCCTTATAAAACAAGGTTGTGTAAACATAGTCTGATTCTTATAAGTAGTTTAATGACTCTTTTATCCCGTCGTTCAAAGCTTTCTCGAATGTATCGGTATATCCGTCCATCTGCGATATGAGAGAAAAATCCTCCATGTCGTACAGACGGTAGTGCCATCCATGTTTGTTGAGGTCGACAACGATGTGGATTTTCCCTTTTGTGCGGACCCATTTTTGCGCGGCGTATAGCGCGGGAGCCAGGTATTCACCCTGGTATCTTGCATATCTTAACAGATTACGGAACTTCCTCACGTGAGACCATAATACGCTTAGCACCGATCGTCCTGTTTCATCCGTTATGTAACTGGCATGACAGTCTTCTCTATATCCTTTGTCCTGAAGAAGCTTGGCTACTTCAAAAGTGACAAAATCTTCATTTATCATATTATGTTCTGCTGACATAGTGCTATGATTTTAATGGTTTTAAAAAGTTTCTTGCAAATCCTAAATCCAGTCCTCTATCGTGGTAGAATTTCAATACTGCATCGTAGCTGTGCCGGGTATTAAAACCTATATCGTCAAGAGAATTGATTATTTCCAAAGCTGTGTATCTCCGGTAATCTTCAATCGTGAAGTAAGTGTTTGGAGAGTATTTGGAACCACCGGAAAAATTAAAGTGAAGGCTACCTTCATGCTCCTGTAGTTGAACTACAGGCCAACGATATTCATCCTTAAATTTAGGGATGTCCTTCCATTTTAGTTTGACTTTGGGCTTTCGTGGATGCGTATCTCAGCCATTGTTGTAACCTAGTCTAATTATACATAGTATATTATTCTTTACTTTCCTGACTTTCTTCGATCATCCTTTCCACTTCCTGAATGTCGCAGGTGAATTTGTTATCAAAACTATCGTACTGGGAACATTCTTCGTCGACATACTCTATCCATGCTGTTTTGGTCTCAAGGTTGATAATTATCATCGGCCTGTTGCAGGAATTGTCTTTCCCTAGCACTCTGTTTTTCAGCTGCTGAATGTCGAAGTCGCAAAATATACGATGTAACTCCCCATTATAATAATCGAATATCGGTCCGGTGTAGATAATGTTTTTCGTTTTCATACCTGGGTATTTAAGTTCAATCTTTGGTTTACAGTGGAATATCGGCCGTTTTATCTCGCTCCATACGACTGGTCTTACATTGTAGGCCCATGTTCTGTCTTGCATGATGAAGGAATTGGTGTAACTTCCGTCTTCCAGCATGACGTTTACACGTTGTCCTTTCGGAGGGAGTAAACCTGTTATGCTTTCCCATTGGTAGATAGATGACGCATCCCATGAAACCCACATTGCTTTTATTATATCGTCAATAGAGAAGTGAATATTTTCTTTGCTGCCTGAATCCTTCATTCGGTTGTCAAACAGGTTTGTGACGTACAGGTGTATATATTGTTCCTTATCCATGGCTTACTTCATTTCTATATGTAATTCCTTATCTATCATCTTTGCGAGCTCTGGTATGCTCTTGTTTTGCCATTCCACGCATATATCATCTATTTCATCGTCATAGTGATTATCGTGAACGTATTCGTTTATCCAGGTAGCAAAATCATCTTCTGATATCCCATCTTCATCATAGTCATCTATTACGGATGCTATATTCAGACAGTACAAATGCGATTTCCAGGTGTAAACTGTGCCGTCAAATTCCAAGGTGGCATTGTCGTACTTTTCTCCTTTCTCTATTATCCCTCCGCAGAAATTACACTTGTGCTGTTTTCTTGCTATGGGGTTTCTTCTGTTTATTTCTTTTGGCATAAGTTATTCGTTTTTAGTTAAACATGCTCCTTTCAGAGCGGCTTCTATTGCTTCTTCTATATTGTTGAAGTCGTCGTAATAGTCCACATCATATATCCCGTCATCACCCATTACACTCAGGTAGAAGCGGGTTTTACCGGGCTCCTTCGCTTTACCATAACCTTGATTTGATGTTATGTAAAACTCACGCTTTTTGTAGTGAGCAACAAAGGAAGTCTTTGTGTATTCCCGTATTTCCGATTTGCGGAATATGCAGCCTGCGATTTTCATACCCTGCTATTTTACAGATACTACATTCGGGTAAAATCCTACAAAAGGAATTTCAACCCCCATGGCACGAAATGTATAAGTACTGTCTATCTTAACTCTTCCCAGCAGTTCCGGATGTGCAAGGAAACCATGTATGCTGAGTCTCATGGTCCCTTTGGAGGTGAAAAGTAGATAATAAACTTCGGTGCTTACATAATCTTCGCTTGTGTTTACATTCTCTATTTTCTCTATCCGGTTTACAGTGGCTATTACTTCAGTTCGGTTAGAGAATGTAGTTATTGCAGCAAGGATAGATATAGCAATAGCTATCATAAATGGTATTTTTTTCATGGCTATTTTTATTTATAAGG
>CATORG010000028.1:10000-24202 GCA_951804985.1 Dryomyza anilis | reverse complement strand
TATTAAAATATAAATATAAATATAAATATAAATATAAATATAAATATAAATATAAATATAAATATAAATATAAATATAAATATAAATATAAATATAAATATAAATATAAATATAAATATAAATATAAATATAAATATAAATATAAATATAAATATAAATATAAATATAAATATAAATATAAATATAAATATAAATATAAATATAAATATAAATATAAATATAAATATAAATATAAATATAAATATAAATATAAATATAAATATAAATATAAATATAAATATAAATATAAATATAAATATAAATATAAATATAAATATAAATATAAATATAAATATAAATATAAATATAAATATAAATATAAATATAAATATAAATATAAATATAAATATAAATATAAATATAAATATAAATATAAATATAAATATAAATATAAATATAAATATAAATATAAATATAAATATAAATATAAATATAAATATAAATATAAATATAAATATAAATATAAATATAAATATAAATATAAATATAAATATAAATATAAATATAAATATAAATATAAATATAAATATAAATAAATATAAATATAAATATAAATATAAATATAAATATAAATATAAATATAAATATAAATATAAATATAAATATAAATATAAATATAAATATAAATATAAATATAAATATAAATATAAATATAAATATAAATATAAATATAAATATAAATATAAATATAAATATAAATATAAATATAAATATAAATATAAATATAAATATAAATATAAATATAAATATAAATATAAATATAAATATAAATATAAATATAAATATAAATATAAATATAAATATAAATATAAATATAAATATAAATATAAATATAAATATAAATATAAATATAAATATAAATATAAATATAAATATAAATATAAATATAAATATAAATATAAATATAAATATAAATATAAATATAAATATAAATATAAATATAAATATAAATATAAATATAAATATAAATATAAATATAAATATAAATATAAATATAAATATAAATATAAATATAAATATAAATATAAATATAAATATAAATATAAATATAAATATAAATATAAATATAAATATAAATATAAATATAAATATAAATATAAATATAAATATAAATATAAATATAAATATAAATATAAATATAAATATAAATATAAATATAAATATAAATATAAATATAAATATAAATATAAATATAAATATAAATATAAATATAAATATAAATATAAATATAAATATAAATATAAATATAAATATAAATATAAATATAAATATAAATATAAATATAAATATAAATATAAATATAAATATAAATATAAATATAATATAAATATAAATATAAATATAAATATAAATATAAATATAAATATAAATATAAATATAAATATAAATATAAATATAAATATAAATATAAATATAAATATAAATATAAATATAAATATAAATATAAATATAAATATAAATATAAATATAAATATAAATATAAATATAAATATAAATATAAATATAAATATAAATATAAATATAAATATAAATATAAATATAAATATAAATATAAATATAAATATAAATATAAATATAAATATAAATATAAATATAAATATAAATATAAATATAAATATAAATATAAATATAAATATAAATATAAATATAAATATAAATATAAATATAAATATAAATATAAATATAAATATAAATATAAATATAAATATAAATATAAATATAAATATAAATATAAATATAAATATAAATATAAATATAAATATAAATATAAATATTATATTAATATAAATATAAATATAAATATAAATATAAATATAAATATAAATATAAATATAAATATAAATATAAATATAAATATAAATATAAATATAAATATAAATATAAATATAAATATAAATATAAATATAAATATAAATATAAATATAAATATAAATATAAATATAAATATAAATATAAATATAAATATAAATATAAATATAAATATAAATATAAATATAAATATAAATATAAATATAAATATAAATATAAATATAAATATAAATATAAATATAAATATAAATATAAATATAAATATAAATATAAAATATAAATATAAATATAAATATAAATATAAATATAAATATAAATATAAATATAAATATAAATATAAATATAAATATAAATATAAATATAAATATAAATATAAATATAAATATAAATATAAATATAAATATAAATATAAATATAAATATAAATATAAATATAAATATAAATATAAATATAAATATAAATATAAATATAAATATAAATATAAATATAAATATAAATATAAATATAAATATAAATATAAATATAAATATAAATATAAATATAAATATAAATATAAATATAAATATAAATATAAATATAAATATAAATATAAATATAAATATAAATATAAATATAAATATAAATATAAATATAAATATAAATATAAATATAAATATAAATATAAATATAAATATAAATATAAATATAAATATAAATATAAATATAAATATAAATATAAATATAAATATAAATATAAATATAAATATAAATATAAATATAAATATAAATATAAATATAAATATAAATATAAATATAAATATAAATATAAATATAAATATAAATATAAATATAAATATAAATATAAATATAAATATAAATATAAATATAAATATAAATATAAATATAAATATAAATATAAATATAAATAAATATAAATATAAATATAAATATAAATATAAATATAAATATAAATATAAATATAAATATAAATATAAATATAAATATAAATATAAATATAAATATAAATATAAATATAAATATAAATATAAATATAAATATAAATATAAATATAAATATAAATATAAATATAAATATAAATATAAATATAAATATAAATATAAATATAAATATAAATATAAATATAAATATAAATATAAATATAATATAAATATAAATATAAATATAAATATAAATATAAATATAAATATAAATATAAATATAAATATAAATATAAATATAAATATAAATATAAATATAAATATAAATATAAATATAAATATAAATATAAATATAAATATAAATATAAATATAAATATAAATATAAATATAAATATAAATATAAATATAAATATAAATATAAATATAAATATAAATATAAATATAAATATAAATATAAATATAAATATAAATATAAATATAAATATAAATATAAATATAAATATAAATATAAATATAAATATAAATATAAATATAAATATAAATATAAATATAAATATAAATATAAAATAATAAAATATAAATATAAATATAAATATAAATATAAATATAAATATAAATATAAATATAAATATAAATATAAATATAAATATAAATATAAATATAAATATAAATATAAATATAAATATAAATATAAATATAAATATAAATATAAATATAAATATAAATATAAATATAAATATAAATATAAATATAAATATAAATATAAATATAAATATAAATATAAATATAAATATAAATATAAATATAAATATAAATATAAATATAAATATAAATATAAATATAAATATAAATATAAATATAAATAAATATAAATATAAATATAAATATAAATATAAATATAAATATAAATATAAATATAAATATAAATATAAATATAAATATAAATATAAATATAAATATAAATATAAATATAAATATAAATATAAATATAAATATAAATATAAATATAAATATAAATATAAATATAAATATAAATATAAATATAAATATAAATATAAATATAAATATAAATATAAATATAAATATAAATATAAATATAAATATAAATATAAATATAAATATAAATATAAATATAAATATAAATATAAATATAAATATAAATATAAATATAAATATAAATATAAATATAAATATAAATATAAATATAAATATAAATATAAATATAAATATAAATATAAATATAAATATAAATATAAATATAAATATAAATATAAATATAAATATAAATATAAATATAAATATAAATATAAATATAAATATAAATATAAATATAAATATAAATATAAATATAAATATAAATATAAATATAAATATAAATATAAATATAAATATAAATATAAATATAAATATAAATATAAATATAAATATAAATAAATATAAATATAAATATAAATATAAATATAAATATAAATATAAATATAAATATAAATATAAATATAAATATAAATATAAATATAAATATAAATATAAATATAAATATAAATATAAATATAAATATAAATATAAATATAAATATAAATATAAATATAAATATAAATATAAATATAAATATAAATATAAATATAAATATAAATATAAATATAAATATAAATATAAATATAAATATAAATATAAATATAAATATAAATATAAATATAAATATAAATATAAATATAAATATAAATATATATAAATATAAATTAAATAAATATAAATATAAATATAAATATAAATATAAATATAAATATAAATATAAATATAAATATAAATATAAATATAAATATAAATATAAATATAAATAAAATATAAATATAAATATAAATATAAATATAAATATAATATAAATATAAATATAAATATAAATATAAATATAAATATAAATATAAATATAAATATAAATATAAATATAAATATAAATATAAATATAAATATAAATATAAATAATAAAATATAAATATAAATATAAATATAAATATAAATATAAATATAAATATAAATATAAATATAAATATAAAATAAATATAAATATAAATATAAATATAAATATAAATATAAATATAAATATAAATATAAATATAAATATAAATATAAATATAAATATAAATATAAATATAAATATAAATATAAATATAAATATAAATATAAATATAAATATAAATATAAATATAAATATAAATATAAATATAAATATAAATATAAATATAAATATAAATATAAATATAAATATAAATATAAATATAAATATAAATATAAATATAAATATAAATATAAATATAAATATAAATATAAATATAAATATAAATATAAATATAAATATAAATATAAATATAAATATAAATATAAATATAAATATAAATATAAATATAAATATAAATATAAATATAAATATAAATATAAATATAAATATAAATATAAATATAAATATAAATATAAATATAAATATAAATATAAATATAAATATAAATATAAATATAAATATAAATATAAATATAAATATAAATATAAATATAAATATAAATATAAATATAAATATAAATATAAATATAAATATAAATATAAATATAAATATAAATATAAATATAAATATAAATATAAATATAAATATAAATATAAATATAAATATAAATATAAATATAAATATAAATATAAATATAAATATAAATATAAATATAAATATAAATATAAATATAAATATAAATATAAATATAAATATAAATATAAATATAAATATAAATATAAATATAAATATAAATATAAATATAAATATAAATATAAATATAAATATAAATATAAATATAAATATAAATATAAATATAAATATAAATATAAATATAAATATAAATATAAATATAAATATAAATATAAATATAAATATAAATATAAATATAAATATAAATATAAATATAAATATAAATATAAATATAAATATAAATATAAATATAAATATAAATATAAATATAAATATAAATATAAATATAAATATAAATATAAATATAAATATAAATATAAATATAAATATAAATATAAATATAAATATAAATATAAATATAAATATAAATATAAATATAAATATAAATATAAATATAAATATAAATATAAATATAAATATAAATATAAATATAAATATAAATATAAATATAAATATAAATATAAATATAAATATAAATATAAATATAAATATAAATATAAATATAAATATAAATATAAATATAAATATAAATATAAATATAAATATAAATATAAATATAAATATAAATATAAATATAAATATAAATATAAATATAAATATAAATATAAATATAAATATAAATATAAATATAAATATAAATATAAATATAAATATAAATATAAATATAAATATAAATATAAATATAAATATAAATATAAATATAAATATAAATATAAATATAAATATAAATATAAATATAAATATAAATATAATTTCAAATTATTTTCTCTCAATTTTCTAACTCCTTACATAGTCTAATTTCGTGCTCCATTATGTTTTTTTCATAGTCCCTGCAATCCTGTTAAAATGTGGCTCATTGTCCTTTGAAACGTAGCGAGTGCCCCCGTTAATCCAAATGGCATCCTATTAAATTCAAAATGTCCCAAGCCCGTGCTGAACGCTCTTTTTTCTCTGTGGCGTTCGTCCACTAGCACTTGGTATTAACCACTTGCAACATCTAATGTTGAGAAATACCTACTGTGACCTAATTGATCCAAAATTTCATCAATACGAGGTATAGGAAATACTTGTTTAATCGTTGCGTCGTTCAATTTTCTGAAATCTATTACCAGTCTCCATTTTTTCTGTCCGACCTTGCCACTCTTTTTAGGCACCAACAATAGTGGTGAATTCCAAGGCGACGTGCTTGGTGAAATAATATCGTTGTCTAATAATTTCTGCTGATTTCCTCTCTGTGAATATGTGGTAATTTATATTGTTTTCGGTTAATCGGAGGTTGGCCGTCTATTGTGGGGATTTCATGTTTTAAAATTGGTGTATACGATAGCTCATCCGCCTGTAACAAAAATACATCATGGTATGACGCACATATTTTTTCTATGGATGCCTTCTTTTCAACATTTGCATTAGGATCCAGTTTCAGTGAGTCAAATAGTTTGCATATTCTGTGTTGTATGTTTATGCTTTGTACGCTATTCATTGTGCCACTCACTGGTTCCATAAATTTATTATAATTTGAAAATTTGAGCTGTATGTTCTTATTCAATATTATATCTTTTTCTGTTGAGTTTAACACTGAAACGTAAACACTATTTTTTCTCACATTTGATATGGTTTCTCCGATATAACCTCCAGGTGAAATTTCCTGTTTTTGAATTATTACTACGGGGATCTTGGTTCGTAGTGGTAGTCTGGCGATACCTTTAGATCTTGCTATTATTTTTATTTCTTCACTGTATAATATTTTGTTTATTTCATCTAGTAATCTGAGAGGTAGTGTTACAGATAAAGATAGGGTTTCCACCTGTAATAAGCTGGATGTCTTATCTGATTCGATCTCAAATATATTGGAGCAATTTCCAGGCAGTGAAATTGTTGTTGCGGGCGATTTTAATGTGCACAACGCCACTTGGTTGAACCACTCGGGTCTATCAACACAGGAGGGTTGTTATGTTGAGCTTTTTGCCGAGTGCAACCAACTCACTCAAATGGTTAAGGAGCCGACGTATATTCCACGCGTCGGAGGGCAAAGCCCAAAAGTCCTAGACCTTTTTCTGACTTCACATCATGAAAAATATGATGTAAAAGTCCTTGCACCTCTTGGTAATTCCGACCACTGTACTGTTTCCGCTGAGGTTTCGTATTCTAGTTTACGCGCCTCTTCGATTAAAGCCTCGAAGAGGAATGTATGGCTTTACGAAAAAGCACTTTGGGTTGCGTTAAATGATTTTTTTCGCAACTTTAATTGGAAATTGTGTTTCGCTGACAGAGACATAAATGCTGCGGCTTTAATGGTACAAAATATTATTTTATTAGGTATGCGGTCCTTCATACCTTCTAAAAAAATTAGCATTAAACCTAAGGACCACTCTTGGTTCAATGAGACTTGCAGGATTGCAGTCAGGTCGAAAGAGGAAGCCTTTCGGACTTGGCGTTCTAACAAGAATGCTGAAACTGAAAGACTTCGTATACAGGCTAGGAATCGCTGTAATGCCGTGATCTCGCGCGAAAAGTTTCTTCACGAACAAAACGCGCGCAAAAAGGTCCTACTCTATCACAGGGGTAGTAAAAATGTCTGGTCATTTGTAAAAAGGGTGAAGAATCAGACGACATCGTCTACTCCAACTCTAAGTATGAATGGCCAGACCTTCACTGACCCGGTTGATAAAGCTAATCTCTTGGCAGAATTATTTGCAAATAATTCAACGCTCCCAGATAGTAATCAACCACTGCCTGTCGTCGATTTTGTTTCTTCTGCAATGCCGGAGATACATTTTCGAACTCGGGCAGTTAAAAAGGTTTTAGCAAACCTCAACATTAACAAAGCCTCTGGGCCAGATAACATATCTGCCCATGTGTTGAAGAAGTGCGCGTCAACGCTGGCTTGTCCGTTGCGTAACCTTTTCAACATCTCCTACACGACAGGAGTTTTTCCATCTTGTTGGAAGGTTGCCAATGTCCAGCCAGTTCCGAAAAAGGCCGAGGCCATGAACCCTGCCAATTACCGACCCATTGCAATATGCTCTGCACTCTCCAAGGTAATGGAGAGCGTAATTAACTTCCACTTCGTGAACTATCTTGAGCACAATGAATTGCTCAGTGACCGACAATACGGTTTCCGTAGGACCAGATCCACAGGTGACTTGATGGCGGTCCTCTCCGAAAAGTGGAATAATTGTGTTCACCTTTTCGGGGAGAGCAAGGCTGTTGCTCTTGATATTTCCAAGGCTTTTGATCGAGTGTGGCATAAAGCCCTCGTTTCAAAACTAATTGCATATGGTGTCGGTGAATCTTTTACTCGATGGATATCGAGTTTTCTCCAGGGTCGTTCAATACGAGTTGCGATGGATGGTGTTCTTTCGGAACAACATTTCATCAATTCTGGAGTTCCGCAGGGTTCCGTCCTATCCCCGTCCCTATTTCTGGTATTTATCAATGACCTTCTGTCATTGACCCAGAACCCAATCCATTCCTTTGCAGATGATAGCAACATTTGTCATTCATACTTGTTCAAAAAGCGTCCAACCTCTTTGGAGATTGAGAGTAAAAGACGCACTATGAATGACACACTCAATAATGACCTTAAAACAATCTCCGAGTGGGGTCTTGCAAATAGAGTTGATTTGTATGCACGCAAGACCCAATGTTGTCTGTTAACTCACAAAAGAATGGATTCAACCCTACCTCCCCTTAATATGGGTGCTGTGGATATTGCAGAGTCAGCTGCTCTTGACGTTCTGGGCATATCAATTCAATGTGATATCCGTTGGAATGATCACACATTTGACGTGTCGAAAGAGGCGGCCAAGTGC
Organism: Dryomyza anilis; assembly: GCA_951804985.1. Taxonomy (NCBI): domain Eukaryota; kingdom Metazoa; phylum Arthropoda; class Insecta; order Diptera; family Dryomyzidae; genus Dryomyza; species Dryomyza anilis. Next base: position 14,896 of record CATORG010000028.1, on the reverse strand, counting down.
CTCGGTTTTTTAAAACGGTGTAAGACATACTTCACTCCTGCTGACTTGCGCATTGTCTACACCACCTATATTCGGCCAAAGATTATTATTGTTATAGTTATTTCCATTGTTGTAATTATTATTTCTATTATTATTGTTATTTTTCCTATTATTGTTGTTATATCTTCTATTATTATTGTTATTATTATAATTCCTATTATTTCCATCGCGGTAGCTCAGTGGTTAGTGCATTGGACTGCGAGCCGAAAGGTCCCCGGTTCAAGTCTGGACTGGGGATAACAACATCTTTTCATAGAAACATTTTTCTATACCGCGCTACCTCTCGTCAGTAAATGGCAAACCTACGAGAGTAAAACTATTGCCTATGAAAAGATCTCACCCGAAGTTCGGATTCGGCAATAAACTGTAGGTCCCACCACTTTGAGTACAAATATAACACGCACAGCTCAAAATGGTGAGAGAGCTCGGCCGAAGTTCTATATAGGACTGTAGCGCCAAACTATTATTATTATTATAATTCCCATTGTTGTGGTTATTATTACCACGAGCATTAAATTGCTATTATTGGCTTATGTATTGTTCGTGAAGCCATCATTATAGTTTTATTTTGCGTTTGTTGTTTACTTGTAAATTGCTGATCTGGTTCATTTATTTTCTGTGCACATTTTAAGTTCGTTTCGTGCCCATAGCTTTCACATCCTAGACAGTGTGGAGTATTTTTTCGACTGACGCACTCGTCCCACGTGTGTCCTACATTACCATAAAATGAACATGGGGTTTCCCCTTTATTCTTTTCGTTTGTGTTTTTTATACCGATTTCTCCACATGTGGGGTGTGAGGCTCTGCTAAAAAGCACCTCTGCGGCAACTATGCGATGTTTCTCTGACACGCCCACTTCGTCTCCAACGTTTCTACCGCTTCCTTTATCAGTGAATCTAGTGAGTCAGCCTTATTATTTAGCATGTGTATTTTCAGTGTGCTGTCCTTAAGGCCTACCTTAAAAGTCTTTTGTATGGATTTGTCTAATTCTATTAGCATAGCTTCGTCCCCTCTGCCATTATATTTTTCTTTTATTAATTTCACCGCCTTTGTTTTTAGTACATTTAGGCGTCTTGCAAAAGGTCGTATTTCTTCGGTAGATCTTTGATATGTCGCCTTTATTTCATTTATCACTTAGTCTAATGTTAGGTTTTAAGATATGTCCTCTTTATTAAAGTATATAACTCATCTAATCCGCTAAATTGAATACCTTTTCTAGGTCGAATGCATCTCCATACATTCTTAGCTTAACACACGGTAACAATTCTTGAAACTCTGTTTCTTTTGTTGACTTTACCGCTAAATCACATCCTTGTATGAATTTACATACTTCTGGGGGTAAATCATTGGAGTCCGTGCCTGAGAACATCGGAACCAAATGGTTCATCGTTTTTGCAATATGTTCGATACCCATTTTAAATTCCGGGAAATTTATTTTTTCTGTGTGACTTATTTCACTGTTATTTACAGCTTCCTTATATATTAATGAGTCGTTGGTTACTAACTCTAATTCTTGCTGTAGTAGTCTATTTCTATCTTCTAATTGTACAATTCTTTTTTGTGCATCTATGATACTACCATACTCAGCCCTGAATCGAGCGCTTTTAGAGGTGTCCGATGTGTCTATGTAATTCCGGTTTTCAATAATTTTCACTAGTTTTCCTCTATTTTCGTCTAAGTGTTCTGCGTGATCCAAAATTGTTTTAATTTGATCTCTTAAGCAATTATTCAATTTTTTTAATTCTCTTAACTCTGTCTGTAATTTTTCTTTTTCTGTTATGCTAAAATCTGTCTTAGCTTCTATTATTTCTAAAAATGATAAGAATATTATGTCTGCTTCTTCTATTCTCCTGACAGAAGTGGTTCTAATCTTCTCTCTAATTAGCTGAATGTAGTATTTTTAACCGTTTATTTTTTTAATCACTGTCCACAAACGTTCAATTAAAAGTCCAATTTCTCCATTTAATTTTGTTGTTTCATGTTGTGCCTTTTTTAATTCTGATTGAAGAGTTTCCATAAAAGGTATCAGTTTAAGATATTTTTTCCAACGAAACTATTCTAATTTTCCAAAATTGTTTATATCTTTAAAATTTTTCTGTATCCCGCGATGACATTGGATTTAGACCATGACAAAGTCATTGAATTAAAGTCATCTTTGTTTACAAACAAATTGCACCACGTGCTTATTTTCTTCAAGCTAGCAACTTGACGCTGCTGCGAATTTGGTTTATAGTTACAATTGCTGACTAAGCAAATTGTCGCCGCTTATTTTGGCAACTGCCACGCTATGAGTAATAATGCTAACTCTCAACAGTGGGGCGGAGCAAAACTATAGTATAAAAATTTTAAAGTGAATTTTTGGTTGGCCTGTGTGTGGGATAGTTGCCTTTTGATTTTTTTTTTTTTTGTTAAAATAGTTATGTCTTCAGGTTCCTTTTTCATAAAAATTTAAAAATTAATGTAAAAAATTTGAATTTATTTTGCAGCTTTTCGCTTGTTTTTTTAACATCCCAGATCTACCACGAGGCGGTGACTGCAAATCAAATTCCTAATACCTCATCCTTTTTTATTTATTTATTTTTTAATTTTGTTTAAATTTTTTTTATTTTTTTTTTTGTATTTTTTTGCAAAAAAAAAAAAAAAGATTATTTCAGTAAAACTTTTTTTGTTTTCATTTTTAGTATTTTGTTTCTTGAAGAAATTTTAGCCAGAATCAACCCGTTCCTGGCGTTGTTACTACATACTGACGAAGATGCTTCCGTTACCATCTTTATGTGGCATTCAACAGCTTGCATGGGAATCTGAAAGTTTCAATATTATTAGAAATATTTATAATATTTTATCTAAACTCTGCATCGGTTATATTTTTGGTCAATGGTGGTTCTGTAACGCTAACAGATTGCCAATTAAATAGCTCAGTGTATCCTGGGGTCAAAGTTTACTTCTGGCAGGCACCCTAAATTCGCGAACTTGGCTTCCTTTAGTTCGACAATTTAAAATCCGTCGTAAACTCAATTCTCGTATATGCTGTCTGGTGTCAAGAGCATTCCAATCAAAATATTTTCTGGATGAGCGAAATAAGAAATTATTTCAATTACTTTATCTAAAATGTTCATATATTGGTAAATAACGAGAAGAATTAATTAAATGAAATAAATGTTAAGATCCATAAATACAAGATGACCTGTACTTGATAATAAACCAAGTACTTACATACACTTTAATTATGTACTCCGTCAATAACTTTAATTCATAGGATGGTTCTGTCGTAGCGACAAACAATCTTAGTATTCTATTCGCTGTTGCTAACCATCTTAAATGTGACATTTTTTCAGGTTGTTTAGATGCCAGTTGGGGGGATACTTTGCCTTTTCCTATTGCCAAGCAAATTTCGTACAAGTACTTTTGATCGCTACTTAGATTGTTGACATTTATTAGAGGAAACTCAACATTACCACCTACATTTTGAAATGGCACAACAGGCCTTTTCTCACAATTATTGAGTTGTTTTCCTATAGGACCACTAAATCGATTTGGATCATTAGTTTTTCCATCGACCTCTTGTATTAAGTGCTGCAAAGGAAGTTCATTGCTATGCAACAGGCATATAAACCAATGCACCGATTTACCCAAGGACACTTCGAGTTGTTTTATGTTAACCACTGTTCCATCACAGCCTACAACATCAATTTAGTTTAAATTTCCATCCAGAGAATTTTGAAGGAAGTTAAAAAGACTGACCTTAATCTCATTCGCACATCAGGATATTGGTGTCACATGCCCTAGGTAAATAGAACCAGGTTCCTGAACAATTATTATATGTTCTTCAGTTATATGTTTAGTGTGGTAACTGGACATATTTTTTTCAACAGTGAGTGTCCTATCTTTCCTTCCATCAAAGTAAATTCCAGAGACAACATCAATTTTTTGTTTAATTTCTATATTAACTAAATTTTATCTGTCTTTTTCTTTCTCTTCGAATTTTACTCCTATCAATAATTAAAGACTACTCCGTGTTACTCACAATACCAAAATCTTTGATTACAGCAAGAAGAGATGCCTTTCTGTCCGAAAGACCACTTCTGTCACAGGCTTCTGCTACATTGGATAAAACCATTCCTCTCTTGTAAGGCATTCTTGAAGATTTTGATGTTGAAGGTTTTGAGTCCATATATTCGGAATTATTGTCAATTTCGCTGCAGTTGTATTCATCTGTTTCGCTTATTATTTCTTCTACCACTTTATCTTTTAGTTTTTTTTTCAAACCTCTTCTTAACTAATTCTTTTCTTTTTAATGACTTCTCAACATTTTTTGTAGTTCTTGTATCAATGCTTCCGATAATCATCTTACGTTGTTATCTCTGGTCTTGTATAAATGCTCGTTCCATTATTGGTACTTTCATTTTACAACCACATGAATTAAATGTAACACATTAACATGAACAAATATCAAATAATAGTCTTGTTTTTCTTGATATTCTTATATTTCTAATTATAATCTTTAATCTTCTGAACTATTCTTTAATCAGAAATATAAGTAATGGTAGCTTTTTGCCAAATACTTTTAATAACAATAATAACTTTTTTGGAAATATCAAACACACTGGGGTCTTTATTGCATTCAGCCTTTGATAATTCGCGATACCACAAAAAAAATTTCATAACGTCAGAATTTTTTGGAAGGACATTGCCAGGAAGTTCACCTGGTGTTTCAAATATATCGCAATTTTTCTGTGTTCGAGGCATGTTTGAAATGTTAAATAATCTTAATCAAATGTTTTCGTACACTAAACGATGTAACACACAATGTAAGTGAAAATAATATCGCTGACCGCGGTAAGAAAAAGTTCGCAGCGT
>CATORG010000027.1:0-54777 GCA_951804985.1 Dryomyza anilis | reverse complement strand
GTGATATGTCATAATTTTGATAAATGAGTCACGTTTATGCGGTTTTCACGATAATTCACGAACGTGATTTTTCACAGAGAAACCGATTACACGACAAGATTCAGCAACCTTTAAGGGTTAAGATGTGAAAATATGGACAAGTTGGCAACTCTGCAAGTTCCTTTTTTGATCCGTTTTTCAAGGTGATATGTCATAATTTTGATAAATGAGTCACGTTTATGCGGTTTTCTCGATAAATCACGAACGTGATTTTTTACAGAGAAACCGATTACACGACAAGATTCAGCAACCTTTAAGGGTTAAGATGTGAAAATATGGTTAAGTTGGCAACTCTGGAAGATTCAGCAACCTTTAAGGGTTAAGATGTGAAAATATGACAAGATTCAGCAACCTTTAAGGGTTAAGATGTGAAAATATGGTCAAGTTGGCCACTCTGGAAGTTCCTTTTTTGATCCGTTTTTCAAGGTGATATGTCATAATTTTGATAAATGAGTCACGTTTATGCGGTTTTCACGATAATTCACGAACGTGATTTTTAACAGAGAAACCGATTACACGACAAGATTCAGCAACTTTTAAGGGTTAAGATGTGAAAATATGAACAAGTTGGCAACTCTGGAAGATTCAGCACCCTTTAAGGGTTAAGATGTGAAAATATGACAAGATTCAGCAACCTTTAAGGGTTAAGATGTGAAAATATGGTGAAGTTGGCAACTCTGGAAGTTCCTTTTTTGATCCGTTTTTCAAGGTGATATGTCATAATTTTGATAAATGAGTCACGTTTATGCGGTTTTCACGATAATTCACGAACGTGATTTTTCACAGAGAAACCGATTACACGACAAGATTCAGCAACCTTTAAGGGTTAAGATGTGAAAATATGGGCAAGTTGGCAACTCTGCAAGTTCCTTTTTTAATCCGTTTTTCAAGGTGATATGTCATAATTTTGATAAATGAGTCACGTTTATGCGGTTTTCACGATAATTCACGAACGTGATTTTTCACAGAGAAACCGATTACATGACAAGATTCAGCAACCTTTAAGGGTTAAGATGTGAAAATATGGGCAAGTTGGCAACTCTGCAAGTTCCTTTTTTAATCCGTTTTTCAAGGTGAAACCGATTACATGACAAGATTCAGCAACCTTTAAGGGTTAAGATGTGAAAATATGGTCAAGTTGGCAACTCTGGAAGTTCCTTTTTTGATCCGTTTTTCAAGGTGATATGTTATAATTTTGATAAATGAGTCACGTTTGAGCGGTTTTCACGATAATTAACGAACGTGATTTTTCACAGAGAAACCGATTACATGACAAGATTCAGCAACCTTTAAGGGTTAAGATGTGAAAATATGGTCAAGTTGGCAACTCTGGAAGTTCCTTTTTTGATCCGTTTTTCAAGGTGATATGTCATAATTTTGATAAATGAGTCACGTTTATGCGGTTTTCACGATAATTCACGAACGTGATTTTTCACAGAGAAACCAATTACACGACAAGATTCAGCAACCTTTAAGGGTTAAGATGTGATAATATGGACAAGTTGGCAACGCAGGAAGTTCCTTTTTTGATCCGTTTTTCAAGGTGATATGTTATAATATTGATAAATGAGTTACGTTTGAGCCGTTTTCACGATAATTCACGAACGTGATTTTTCACAGTGAAACCGATTACATGACAAGATTCAGCAACCTTTAAGGGTTAAGATGTGAAAATATGGTCAAGTTGGCAACTCTGGAAGTTCCTTTTTTGATCCGTTTTTCAAGGTGATATGTTATAATTTTGATAAATGAGTCACGTTTGAGCGGTTTTCACGATAATTAACGAACGTGATTTTTCACAGAGAAACCGATTACATGACAATATTCAGCAACCTTTAAGGGTTAAGATGTGAAAATATGGTCAAGTTGGCAACTCTGGAAGTTCCTTTTTTGATCCGTTTTTCAAGGTGATATGTCATAATTTTGATAAATGAGTCACGTTTATGCGGTTTTCACGATAATTCACGAACGTGATTTTTCACAGAGAAACCGATTACACGACAAGATTCAGCAACCTTTAAGGGTTAAGATGTGAAAATATGGACAAGTTGGCAACTCTGGAAGTTCCTTTTTTGATCCGTTTTTCAAGGTGATATGTTATAATATTGATAAATGAGTCACGTTTGAGCCGTTTTCACGATAATTCACGAACGTGATTTTTCACAGTGAAACCGATTACATGACAAGATTCAGCAACCTTTAAGGGTTAAGATGTGAAAATATGGTCAAGTTGGCAACTCTGGAAGTTCCTTTTTGGATCCGTTTTTCAAGGTGATATGTCATAATTTTGATAAATGAGTCACGTTTATGCGGTTTTCACGATAATTCACGAACGTGATTTTTCACAGAGAAACCGATTACACGACAAGATTCAGCAACCTTTAAGGGTTAAGATGTGAAAATATGGACAAGTTGGCAACTCTGCAAGTTCCTTTTTTGATCCGTTTTTCAAGGTGATATGTCATAATTTTGATAAATGAGTCACGTTTATGCGGTTTTCTCGATAAATCACGAACGTGATTTTTTACAGAGAAACCGATTACACGACAAGATTCAGCAACCTTTAAGGGTTAAGATGTGAAAATATGGTTAAGTTGGCAACTCTGGAAGATTCAGCAACCTTTAAGGGTTAAGATGTGAAAATATGACAAGATTCAGCAACCTTTAAGGGTTAAGATGTGAAAATATGGTCAAGTTGGCAACTCTGGAAGTTCCTTTTTTGATCCGTTTTTCAAGGTGATATGTCATAATTTTGATAAATGAGTCACGTTTATGCGAATTTCACGATAATTCACGAACGTGATTTTTCACAGAGAAACCGATTACACGACAAGATTCAGCAACCTTTAAGGGTTAAGATGTGATAATATGGACAAGTTGGCAACTCAGGAAGTTCCTTTTTTGATCCGTTTTTCAAGGTGATATGTTATAATATTGATAAATGAGTTACGTTTGAGCCGTTTTCACGATAATTCACGAACGTGATTTTTCACAGTGAAACCGATTACATGACAAGATTCAGCAACCTTTAAGGGTTAAGATGTGAAAATATGGTCAAGTTGGCAACTCTGGAAGTTCCTTTTTTGATCCGTTTTTCAAGGTGATATGTTATAATTTTGATAAATGAGTCACGTTTGAGCGGTTTTCACGATAATTAACGAACGTGATTTTTCACAGAGAAACCGATTACATGACAAGATTCAGCAACCTTTAAGGGTTAAGATGTGAAAATATGGTCAAGTTGGCAACTCTGGAAGTTCCTGTTTTGATCCGTTTTTCAAGGTGATATGTCATAATTTTGATAAATGAGTCACGTTTATGCGGTTTTCACGATAATTCACGAACGTGATTTTTCACAGAGAAACTGATTACACGACAAGATTCAGCATCCTTTAAGGGTTAAGATGTGGAAATATGGACAAGTTGGCAACTCAGGAAGTTCCTTTTTTGATCCGTTTTTCAAGGTGATATGTTATAATATTGATAAATGAGTCACGTTTGAGCCGTTTTCACGATAATTCACGAACGTGATTTTTCACAGTGAAACCGATTACATGACAAGATTCAGCAACCTTTAAGGGTTAAGATGTGAAAATATGGTCAAGTTGGCCACTCTGGAAGTTCCTTTTTGGATCCGTTTTTCAAGGTGATATGTCATAATTTTGATAAATGAGTCACGTTTATGCGGTTTTCACGATAATTCACGAACGTGATTTTTCACAGAGAAACCGATTACACGACAAGATTCAGCAACCTTTAAGGGTTAAGATGTGAAAATATGGACAAGTTGGCAACTCAGGAAGTTCCTTTTTGGATCCGTTTTTCAAGGTGATATGTTATAATATTGATAAATGAGTTACGTTTGAGCCGTTTTCACGATAATTCACGAACGTGATTTTTCACAGTGAAACCGATTACATGACAAGATTCAGCAACCTTTAAGGGTTAAGATGTGAAAATATGGTCAAGTTGGCAACTCTGGAAGTTCCTTTTTTGATCCGTTTTTCAAGGTGATATGTTATAATTTTGATAAATGAGTCACGTTTGAGCGGTTTTCACGATAATTAACGAACGTGATTTTTCACAGAGAAACCGATTACATGACAAGATTCAGCAACCTTTAAGGGTTAAGATGTGAAAATATGGTCAAGTTGGCAACTCTGGAAGTTCCTGTTTTGATCCGTTTTTCAAGGTGATATGTCATAATTTTGATAAATGAGTCACGTTTATGCGGTTTTCACGATAATTCACGAACGTGATTTTTCACAGAGAAACTGATTACACGACAAGATTCAGCATCCTTTAAGGGTTAAGATGTGGAAATATGGACAAGTTGGCAACTCAGGAAGTTCCTTTTTTGATCCGTTTTTCAAGGTGATATGTTATAATATTGATAAATGAGTCACGTTTGAGCCGTTTTCACGATAATTCACGAACGTGATTTTTCACAGTGAAACCGATTACATGACAAGATTCAGCAACCTTTAAGGGTTAAGATGTGAAAATATGGTCAAGTTGGCCACTCTGGAAGTTCCTTTTTGGATCCGTTTTTCAAGGTGATATGTCATAATTTTGATAAATGAGTCACGTTTATGCGGTTTTCACGATAATTCACGAACGTGATTTTTCACAGAGAAACCGATTACACGACAAGATTCAGCAACCTTTAAGGGTTAAGATGTGAAAATATGGACAAGTTGGCAACTCTGCAAGTTCCTTTTTTGATCCGTTTTTCAAGGTGATATGTCATAATTTTGATAAATGAGTCACGTTTATGCGGTTTTCTCGATAAATCACGAACGTGATTTTTTACAGAGAAACCGATTACACGACAAGATTCAGCAACCTTTAAGGGTTAAGATGTGAAAATATGGTTAAGTTGGCAACTCTGGAAGATTCAGCAACCTTTAAGGGTTAAGATGTGAAAATATGACAAGATTCAGCAACCTTTAAGGGTTAAGATGTGAAAATATGGTCAAGTTGGCAACTCTGGAAGTTCCTTTTTTGATCCGTTTTTCAAGGTGATATGTCATAATTTTGATAAATGAGTCACGTTTATGCGGTTTTCACGATAATTCACGAACGTGATTTTTCACAGAGAAACCGATTACACGACAAGATTCAGCAACCTTTAAGGGTTAAGATGTGATAATATGGACAAGTTGGCAACTCAGGAAGTTCCTTTTTTGATCCGTTTTTCAAGGTGATATGTTATAATATTGATAAATGAGTTACGTTTGAGCCGTTTTCACGATAATTCACGAACGTGATTTTTCACAGTGAAACCGATTACATGACAAGATTCAGCAACCTTTAAGGGTTAAGATGTGAAAATATGGTCAAGTTGGCAACTCTGGAAGTTCCTTTTTTGATCCGTTTTTCAAGGTGATATGTTATAATTTTGATAAATGAGTCACGTTTGAGCGGTTTTCACGATAATTAACGAACGTGATTTTTCACAGAGAAACCGATTACATGACAAGATTCAGCAACCTTTAAGGGTTAAGATGTGAAAATATGGTCAAGTTGGCAACTCTGGAAGTTCCTGTTTTGATCCGTTTTTCAAGGTGATATGTCATAATTTTGATAAATGAGTCACGTTTATGCGGTTTTCACGATAATTCACGAACGTGATTTTTCACAGAGAAACTGATTACACGACAAGATTCAGCATCCTTTAAGGGTTAAGATGTGGAAATATGGACAAGTTGGCAACTCAGGAAGTTCCTTTTTTGATCCGTTTTTCAAGGTGATATGTTATAATATTGATAAATGAGTCACGTTTGAGCCGTTTTCACGATAATTCACGAACGTGATTTTTCACAGTGAAACCGATTACATGACAAGATTCAGCAACCTTTAAGGGTTAAGATGTGAAAATATGGTCAAGTTGGCCACTCTGGAAGTTCCTTTTTGGATCCGTTTTTCAAGGTGATATGTCATAATTTTGATAAATGAGTCACGTTTATGCGGTTTTCACGATAATTCACGAACGTGATTTTTAACAGAGAAACCGATTACACGACAAGATTCAGCAACCTTTAAGGGTTAAGATGTGAAAATATGGTTAAGTTGGCAACTCTGGAAGATTCAGCACCCTTTAAGGGTTAAGATGTGAAAATATGACAAGATTCAGCAACCTTTAAGGGTTAAGATGTGAAAATATGGTGAAGTTGGCAACTCTGGAAGTTCCTTTTTTGATCCGTTTTTCAAGGTGATATGTCATAATTTTGATAAATGAGTCACGTTTATGCGGTTTTCACGATAATTCACGAACGTGAATTTTTACAGAGAAACCGATTACACGACAAGATTCAGCAACCTTTAAGGGTTAAGATGTGAAAATATGGTCAAGTTGGCAACTCAGGAAGTTCCTTTTTTGATCCGTTTTTCAAGGTGATATGTTATAATATTGATAAATGAGTTACGTTTGAGCCGTTTTCACGATAATTCACGAACGTGATTTTTCACAGTGAAACCGATTACATGACAAGATTCAGCAACCTTTAAGGGTTAAGATGTGAAAATATGGTCAAGTTGGCAACTCTAGAAGTTCCTTTTTTTATCCGTTTTTCAAGGTGATATGTTATAATTTTGATAAATGAGTCACGTTTGAGCGGTTTTCACGATAATTAACGAACGTGATTTTTCACAGAGAAACCGATTACATGACAAGATTCAGCAACCTTTAAGGGTAAAGATGTGAAAATATGGTCAAGTTGGCAACTCTGGAAGTTCCTGTTTTGATCCGTTTTTCAAGGTGATATGTCATAATTTTGATAAATGAGTCACGTTTATGCGGTTTTCACGATAATTCACGAACGTAATTTTTCACAGAGAAACTGATTACACGACAAGATTCAGCATCCTTTAAGGGTTAAGATGTGGAAATATGGACAAGTTGGCAACTCAGGAAGTTCCTTTTTTGATCCGTTTTTCAAGGTGATATGTTATAATATTGATAAATGAGTCACGTTTGAGCCGTTTTCACGATAATTCACGAACGTGATTTTTCACAGTGAAACCGATTACATGACAAGATTCAGCAACCTTTAAGGGTTAAGATGTAAAAATATGGTCAAGTTGGCCACTCTGGAAGTTCCTTTTTGGATCCGTTTTTTAAGGTGATATGTCATAATTTTGATAAATGAGTCACGTTTATGCGGTTTTCACGATAATTCACGAACGTGATTTTTAACAGAGAAACCGATTACACGACAAGATTCAGCAACTTTTAAGGGTTAAGATGTGAAAATATGAACAAGTTGGCAACTCTGGAAGATTCAGCACCCTTTAAGGGTTAAGATGTGAAAATATGACAAGATTCAGCAACCTTTAAGGGTTAAGATGTGAAAATATGGTGAAGTTGGCAACTCTGGAAGTTCCTTTTTTGATCCGTTTTTCAAGGTGATATGTCATAATTTTGATAAATGAGTCACGTTTATGCGGTTTTCACGATAATTCACGAACGTGATTTTTCACAGAGAAACCGATTACACGACAAGATTCAGCAACCTTTAAGGGTTAAGATGTGAAAATATGGGCAAGTTGGCAACTCTGCAAGTTCCTTTTTTAATCCGTTTTTCAAGGTGATATGTCATAATTTTGATAAATGAGTCACGTTTATGCGGTTTTCACGATAATTCACGAACGTGATTTTTCACAGAGAAACCGATTACATGACAAGATTCAGCAACCTTTAAGGGTTAAGATGTGAAAATATGGGCAAGTTGGCAACTCTGCAAGTTCCTTTTTTAATCCGTTTTTCAAGGTGATATGTCATAATTTTGATAAATGAGTCACGTTTATGCGGTTTTCACGATAATTCACGAACGTGATTTTTCACAGAGAAACCGATTACACGACAAGATTCAGCAACCTTTAAGGGTTAAGATGTGAAAATATGGACAAGTTGGCAACTCTGCAAGTTCCTTTTTTGATCCGTTTTTCTAGGTGATATGTCATAATTTTGATAAATGAGTCACGTTTATGCGGTTTTCTCGATAAATCACGAACGTGATTTTTCACAGAGAAACCGATTACACGACAAGATTCAGCAACTTTTAAGGGTTAAGATGTGAAAATATGAACAAGTTGGCAACTCTGGAAGTTCCTTTTTTGATCCGTTATTCAAGGTGATATGTTATAATATTGATAAATGAGTCACGTTTGAGCCGTTTTCACGATAATTCACGAACGTGATTTTTCACAGTGAAACCGATTACATGACAAGATTCAGCAACCTTTAAGGGTTAAGATGTGAAAATATGAACAAGTTGGCAACTCTGGAAGTTCCTTTTTTGATCCGTTTTTCAAGGTGATATGTCATAATTTTGATAAATGAGTCACGTTTATGCGGTTTTCACGATAATTCACGAACGTGATTTTTTACAGAGAAACCGATTACACGACAAGATTCAGCAACCTTTAAGGGTTAAGATGTGAAAATATGAACAAGTTGGCAACTCTGGAAGTTCCTTTTTTGATCCGTTATTCAAGGTGTTCGAATAAGTTATTATAATTATATTAAAATCATCAAGTTATTTGCTATAACATTAATTATGCATATGCATAAATTAGTATTAAATTTTGTGCGTCGCTTTAAGTAGCGCTAAGCATTAGTATTTTGTATGTATACCAATGCTCTCTATTTAGTACAGATTATAAGAATACTAAATTTTGGTCTAAACCGGTTTTGACTCTTATAATTAGTTCTCTGAGAGAATGCATTGCTATATGTTAGTATGCTATATGTTAGTATGCTACTAGTTAGTAAGCAAGACCTTATGTATATAAAATATTAGCATGTCGCAGAAAATGTATGCATTTCTCGTTCACTTAAATTTTGGACTGCATACGGTGAACATTGTTATTTAATTAATAAATTTATAATCTTTTAATTTTCAGCTTCTTTTTTTTTCTATTTAAACAAATTAAAAAAAAAATTTGTCAAAACAAATATAAAGTACTTTGTACATTTTGGTGCCGAAACCCGGGAACTGATTAAGTTCACCCCTTTTTAATAAAATAATCAAATTCGAAAAATACATGCTGTATTTGCTTTGATATTAACTGCAGTTTTTTGTGCATTAAAAAATAGAACTAACGTTATGGCTCTTGATAAGAGCATTGCAGAACAGCGTGCAAGTTTGGATCAACTTAAACAGTTCCACAATATTTTTACTAAAAAGAATAGCGCTATGAAAACACGAGGATATTTGAATGGAGTTTTGCAAGAAATTGAAAAATTGTGTACTTCATTTAAAATCAATCATGATGCAATTTGCGCCTTAATTCACGAAAATTCCTTAAATGCTTCTGATGTTCCGTACATAGCTGATAATTGTTATTTTGAATATTGTGAACTTTATCTTGATTTTAAAGGTGAAGTTTTGGAGTCTCTTCCAGAGACATCCACATCACCTCATGCTCTTTACAGTAGTACATTTTCACTACCAAACCGTAATGAAATAAGCACCAACATAGAGTCTAAACTACCAAAAATTTCATTGCCTAAGTTTTCTGGAGATTATATGGAATGGGTTCCATTTCAAGATATTTATTTATCGCTTGTTCATGATAACAATTCGCTATCTAAAATTCAAAAATTCTACTATTTGAAAGGTTCATTAATTGGCGAAGCAGCTAACTTGGTAAAAACTATAAGTGCTACTGAAGCCAATTACGACTCAGCTTGGTCTATTCTAAAATACACTAACTAAAAAACTTTTTAATATTCCAAAATCGGAAGGTAACTTCCAGGGAATAAAACAAATTCTTGATACAACGCAAGAATGTCTTTCATCTCTATCAAATCTTGGTGTTTCTACTACTGATTGGGATCCGCTTCTGATTTATTTAATTGCTCAGAAACTCGATCTGGATACGAGAAAAGATTGGGAACAATCATTAAAGTCTTCGACTGAAGTCCCAGCAATTGCAGATATGTTTTCGTTCTTAGAAAGAACTTTTAGGACACTTGAATCTATTTATGAAGAGATTCCGTCTCCTTTAGTTAAAACTTCTAAAGGAAAATTTTCTAAAAATAAGAACAAAAACAACAATTTTCATTCTAACCATTTAACACGATATCAGCCATGTGCCTATTGTGAAAAGACACATTTTTTAGCAAAATGTTTTAAATTTCTTGCCTTGTCGTCAGATTTAAAGTATGAATTTGTTACAAAAAATAAACTTTGTCATAATTGCCTTTCAGCAGGTCACAATTATAATGATTGTAAATCAACTTATCGTTGCAATATTTGTAAAAAGCAACATCACAGCTTATTGCACGTTGATGAAAATCACACGATAAATGCATCTACTTCTCAAGCTGCTGACAGATCATTAAACAGTCATCATGAAATTTGTAGTAATAATTCCACTCATAATACGCAAATGTTTCCAAATGTGTTGCTTTCAACAATACGATTGATGATTAAGTCCACGAGTGGACAATTTATTCTCAGGGCACTTCTAGATCAGGGTTCTCAAGCTACTTTAATAACCGAAAAGGCTGTTCAACTTCTCAAACTGGGAAAAAATCGAGTTAATTGCAATGTATCAGGCGTAGGTGATAACAGCGACACACTTTGTCGCAGCAGTGTTTTTTTAAACATATTTTCATTGCAAAATAAACAAATATTAGAGTGCAACGCTCTTGTGTTAAACAATTTATCAGCATATGTTCCAAAGGCCTCCAAATTAAACATTTCGGTTGAAGGTATCGAAGTTGATTTTCTTGCTGATCCACATTACAATAAAGCCGATCCAATTGATTTGCTTCTTGGATCCGATGTTTTTAGTAAAATTGTTATTGCTGGTCAGTCCTTCATTCATAACCAATTGTTTTATCAAAACACCTACTTTGGTTGGGTTTTATCTGGACCTACAGGACAAATCAATACTCAGAATGTAGTGGTGAATAATATATATTTAGAAAATATATTACGATCCTTTTGGGAACAAGAAGAGGTAACGTGTAAACGAGAGTTAACAACAGAAGAAGAAAATTGTGAAAAATATTTCAGTAGCACAACTAAGCGTACTTTTTCTGGTCGTTACATTGTCAATCTTCCCTTCAGATCAGCTCTGGAAAACAATTCCAATCCATCGTTGTGTAATAACCACTTTAATGCGTTGAAACGATTGCATAATCTAGAATCATCATTTAATAAGCGACCGTCTTTTCATAATGCTTATAAGGACTTTTTACAAGAATATGAACAATTAAATCACATGTCAAAAATCGGAAAATATCCCGATGACCTCACAAATTATTCATATTTTTTGCCACACCATGGCGTTTTTAAAGAAACTAGCACTACAACGAAATTAAGAGTAGTGTTTGATGGAAGTAGTAAACTTCCTGGTTACAATTCTATTAACGATGAGTTATGTCCTGGACCTGCATTACAAAATGATATGCCTAAAATCATTACGCGTTGGCGAAGGCACAAGTTCGCTTTTAGCGCAGACATCGAAAAGATGTTTAGACAAATTCAGGTTGCTTCAGAGCACCAGAATTATCAACAAATACTATGGCGTCATAATATTAGTGATGACGTTTGCATTTATAAAATGAACACTGTCACCTATGGTACAACGTCAGCTCCATATCTTTCAATAAGGGTTCTTCAACAATTAGCTAATGATTACATAGATATATATCCAAAAGCAGCAAAATTTTTATAATGTCCGGCTCAGATACTTTATCAGACGCCCTAGCATTACATAAAGACTTATGTTTGCTACTAAATAAAGGTGAATTCACTCTACGAAAATGGATATCTCATTCAGCTGAATTTATTGAAGAAATCCCACCAGGAGTTTATTGGGATGATAAGGTCCCCAGTGACATTCAAACAGATTGGATAAATTATAGATCTTCTTTGAAGCTAATTCAAGAAATCAAAATTTCTAGATGGTTTGGATATCGGCCAGATACAACATTTGAATTGCACTGCTTCTGCGATGCCTCACAAGCAGCGTATGCTGCAGTTGTTTATGCAAGAATTCAGTCTAGCAGCGAAGTATTTATAAATATTTTACAAGCTAAATCTAAGCTAGCGCCTGTAAAAACAATATCCATTCCTAAGCTAGAGCTTTGTGCTGCTACCTTGTTAGCTAAACTTGTATCAACAGTCAAAGAATCATTTGATTCAAATTTAATTTCAAATATAACGTACTGGAGCGATAGTACCACTGTCTTAAGTTGGATAAGACAACCGCCAGCTCGTTGGAGTGTTTATGTTGCCAATAGAGTCGGAGAAATTCAAAGATATACAAACATAGTTCAATGGAAGTATGTACCATCGGCTGAAAACCAAGCAGATTGTGCTTCACGAGGTAAAATGCCCGCCGATTTAAAAGATTTTAATTTATGGTGGCATGGCCCACAATTTCTGAAATTGCCATCGTCTTCATGGCCAAAAAATATTTCTGATTATCAGACTACTTTAGAAGAGCGAAAACATAAAATTATATTGCATGCAACGCAAGTAGTATCCTACCCCGATATTTTTCTTAAATTCTCCTCTTTCAATAAGTTGCTTCTTGTTGGTACGACGTGCTACAGATTTATTCGAAACTGTAAGGAAAATAAAAATTGTAAAGATGTTGGTAGTCTTACATCAAAATCAGTCCGAACAACTATGTATTCGTTCGTTAAAATAATTCAAAAGATTGACTTTAATGCAGATTACAATAAACTTTTGTTGCATAAAGAAATCAGCAACAAAACCTTGCTTAAACTCATGGCATTTATTGACGAATCAGGTTTACTGCGAGTGGGAGGTCGATTGCAAAATTCTCAATTTTCTTTTGAAAAGAAACATCCACTACTTTTGACTAAGCATAACCCATTGTCAAAATTAATAATTTTAGATGCACATGAGAGAACATTGCACGGTGGTATAACTTTAACAATGTCTTATGTGAATCGTACATTTTGGATTTTATCAGGCACTCAATTAGCCAAAACGTTATTAGGAAAATGTATGATTTGTTTCAAATATACTGCGAAAACTTCGCAACAAATAATGGGCAATCTACCACCTGTTCGTCTCAATGTCACGAGGCCCTTTAAGCACAGTGGAGTAGATTACGCTGGTCCCATTTCCATTAAAAATTCTTCACTTAGATCTGCTGTCATATCTAAAGGATATATTTGTCTATTTGTGTGTATGGTCACAAAAGCTTTACATTTGGAAGTTGTGTCTGACTTGACCACTACCGCGTTTTTAGCAGCTTTTAGACGGTTTGTGTCAAGAAGAGGTAGTTGCACAGATATTTACTCTGATTGCGGCACTAATTTTGTTGGCGCATCTAAGGAATTGAAAGTACTCTTACATAAATCAGAATCATCATTGCCAAATGAACTGCTTGACACTCTTTCGATGATTGGTACTGATTGGCATTTTATTCCTCCTGCTTCTCCAAATTTTGGTGGTCTTTGGGAAGCAGGTGTAAAATCGGTTAAATATCACCTAAAACGAATTATAGCTGATCGAATTTTAAGCTTTGAAGAACTTGCCACATTACTTTGTCAAATAGAGGGATGTCTGAATTCCAGGCCCCTTTGTCCGCTCACATCTGATCCTAGAGATACTGATGCCTTAACACCAGCACACTTTTTGATAGGGGAACCAACCAATTGCTTACAGGAAGAAAATTTGTTAGATGTAAACATTAATCGTTTGACCCGATGGAAATCTATTGAGAAATTAAAACAACATTTTTGGAATCGCTGGTATTCCGAATATTTAAATAGATTGCAGGCTAGACCAAAATGGCTGCACGCGAAACCAGATGCTAAAATAGGAGATTTGGTCCTTATTGCCGATGAACGATATGCTCCTGGACAGTGGGCATTAGGAAGGATTAGTGACATTCACCCTGGAGCTGACGGACGTGTTCGAGTAGTTTCTATTATTTCAAAAAACAAACTTATTAAAAGACCAATTTCTAAAATCTGTTTTTTACCTTCAGATGAACCTATTAATGAAACTGGATATAAAAAATCGTTGTCTAAATCCACGGATAATGAGATGGAGCCTACTGAATCGCGCTGTGAGTCGGAGCATAGCGAAGTTTTGACTTGACTAAATCACTCCCAACGATAGCCGTCTTGTTATTACCTGGAGCAAGAACAGCTGTTCTTATGGGGGAGAATGTTCGAATAAGTTATTATAATTATATTAAAATCATCAAGTTATTTGCTATAACATTAATTATGCATATGCATAAATTAGTATTAAATTTTGTGCGTCGCTTTAAGTAGCGCTAAGCATTAGTATTTTGTATGTATACCAATGCTCTCTATTTAGTACAGATTATAAGAATACTAAATTTTGGTCTAAACCGGTTTTGACTCTTATAATTAGTTCTCTGAGAGAATGCATTGCTATATGTTAGTATGCTATATGTTAGTATGCCACTAGTTAGTAAGCAAACCTTATGTATATAAAATATTAGCATGTCGCAGAAAATGTATGCATTTCTCGTTCACTTAAATTTTGGACTGCATACGGTGAACATTGTTATTTAATTAATAAATTTATAATCTTTTAATTTTCAGCTTCTTTTTTTTCTATTTAAACAAATTAAAAAAAAAATTTGTCAAAACAAATATAAAGTACTTTGTACACAAGGTGATATGTTATAATATTGATAAATGAGTCACGTTTGAGCCGTTTTCACGATAATTCACGATCGTGAACATTGTGACTCATTAATTATAATTTTGATTAATGAGTCACGTTTATGCGGTTTTCACGATAATTCACGAACGTGATTTTTCACAAAGAAACCGATTACATGACAAGATTCAGCAACCTTTAAGGGTTAAGATGTGAAAATATGGGCAAGTTGGCAACTCTGCAAGTTCCTTTTTTAATCCGTTTTTCAAGGTGATATGTCATAATTTTGATAAATGAGTCACGTTTATGCGGTTTTCACGATAATTCACGAACGTGATTTTTCACAGAGAAACCGATTACACGACAAGATTCAGCAACCTTTAAGGGTTAAGATGTGAAAATATGGACAAGTTGGCAACTCTGCAAGTTCCTTTTTTGATCCGTTTTTCAAGGTGATATGTCATAATTTTGATAAATGAGTCACGTTTATGCGGTTTTCTCGATAAATCACGAACGTGATTTTTCACAGAGAAACCGATTACACGACAAGATTCAGCAACTTTTAAGGGTTAAGATGTGAAAATATGAACAAGTTGGCAACTCTGGAAGTTCCTTTTTTGATCCGTTATTCAAGGTGATATGTTATAATATTGATAAATGAGTCACGTTTGAGCCGTTTTCACGATAATTCACGAACGTGATTTTTCACAGTGAAACCGATTACATGACAAGATTCAGCAACCTTTAAGGGTTAAGATGTGAAAATATGAACCAGTTGGCAACTCTGGAAGTTCCTTTTTTGATCCGTTTTTCAAGGTGATATGTTATAATTTTGATAAATGAGTCACGTTTGAGCGGTTTTCACGATAATTCACGAACGTGATTTTTCACAGAGAAACCGATTACATGACAAGATTCAGCAACCTTTAAGGGTTAAGATGTGAAAATATGGTCAAGTTGGCAACTCTGGAAGTTCCTTTTTTGATCCGTTTTTGTAGGTGATATGTTATAATTTTGATAAATGAGTCACGTTTGAGCGGTTTTCACGATAATTCACGAACGTGATTTTTCACAGAGAAACCGATTACATGACAAGATTCAGCAACCTTTAAGGGTTAAGATGTGAAAATATGGACAAGTTGGCAACTCTGGAAGTTCCTTTTTGGATCCGTTTTTCAAGGTGATATGTCATAATTTTGATAAATGAGTCACGTTTATGCGGTTTTTACGATAATTCACGAACGTGATTTTTCACAGAGAAACCGATTACATGACAAGATTCAGCAACCTTTAAGGGTTAAGATGTGAAAATATGGACAAGTTGGCAACTCTGCAAGTTCCTTTTTTGATCCGTTTTTCAAGGTGATATGTCATAATTTTGATAAATGAGTCACGTTTATGCGGTTTTCACGATAATTCACGAACGTGATTTTTCACAGAGAAACCGATTACACGACAAGATTCAGCAACCTTTAAGGGTTAAGATGTGAAAATATGGACAAGTTGGCAACTCAGGAAGTTCCTTTTTTGATCCGTTTTTCAAAGCGATATGTCATAATTTTTATAAATGAGTCACGTTTATGCGGTTTTCTCGATAATTCACGAACATTGTTTTTCACAGATAAACCGATTACACGACAAGATTCAGCAACCTTTAAGGGTTAAGATGTGAAAATATGGTCAAGTTGGCAACTCTGGAAGTTCCTTTTTTGATCCGTTTTTCAAGGTGATATGTTATAATATTGATAAATGAGTCACGTTTGAGCCGTTTTCACGATAATTCACGAACGTGATTTTTCACAGAGAAACCGATTACATGACAAGATTCAGCAACCTCTAAGGGTTAAGATGTGAAAATATGGACAAGTTGGCAACTCAGGAAGTTCCTTTTTTGATCCGTTTTTCAAAGTGATATGTCATAATTTTTATAAATGAGTCACGTTTATGCGGTTTTCTCGATAATTCACGAACATTGTTTTTCACAGAGAAACCGATTACACGACAAGATTCAGCAACCTTTAAGGGTTAAGATGTGAAAATATGGTCAAGTTGGCAACTCGGAAGTTCCTTTTTTGATCCGTTTTTCAAGGTGATATGTCATAATTTTAATAAATGAGTCACGTTTATGCGGTTTTCACGATAATTCACGAACGTGATTTTTTACAGAGAAACCGATTACACGACAAGATTCAGCAACCTTTAAGGGTTAAGATGTGAAAATATGGTTAAGTTGGCAACTCTGGAAGTTCCTTTTTTGATCCGTTATTCAAGGTGATATGTTATAATATTGATAAATGAGTCACGTTTGAGCCGTTTTCACGATAATTCACGAACGTGATTTTTCACAGTGAAACCGATTACATGACAAGATTCAGCAACCTTTAAGGGTTAAGATGTGAAAATATGAACAAGTTGGCAACTCTGGAAGTTCCTTTTTTGATCCGTTTTTCAAGGTGATATGTCATAATTTTGATAAATGAGTCACGTTTATGCGGTTTTCACGATAATTCACGAACGTGATTTTTCACAGAGAAACCGATTACACGACAAGATTCAGCAACCTTTAAGGGTTAAGATGTGAAAATATGGACAAGTTGGCAACTCTGCAAGTTCCTTTTTTGATCCGTTTTTCAAGGTGATATGTCATAATTTTGATAAATGAGTCACGTTTATGCGGTTTTCACAATAATTCACGAACGTGATTTTTCACAGAGAAACCGATTACACGACAAGATTCAGCAACCTTTAAGGGTTAAGATGTGCAAATATGAACAAGTTGGCAACTCTGGAAGTTCCTTTTTTGATCCGTTTTTCAAGGTGATATGTTATAATTTTGATAAATGAGTCACGTTTGAGCGGTTTTCACGATAATTCACGAACGTGATTTTTCACAGAGAAACCGATTACACGACAAGATTCAGCAACCTTTAAGGGTTAAGATGTGAAAATATGGACAAGTTGGCAACTCTGGAAGTTCCTTTTTTAATCTGTTTTTCAAGGTGATATGTCATAATTTTGATAAATGAGTCACGTTTATGCGGTTTTCACGATAATTCACGAACGTGATTTTTCACAGAGAAACCGATTACACGACAAGATTCAGCAACCTTTAAGGGTTAAGATGTGAAAATATGGACAAGTTGGCAATTCAGGAAGTTCCTTTTTTGATCCGTTTTTCAAGGTGATATGTTATAATATTGATAAATGAGTCACGTTTGAGCCGTTTTCACGATAATTCACGAACGTGATTTTTCACAGTGAAACCGATTACATGACAAGATTCAGCAACCTTTAAGGGTTAAGATGTGAAAATATGGTTAAGTTGGCAACTCTGGAAGTTCCTTTTTTGATCCGTTTTTCAAGGTGATATGTTATAATTTTGATAAATGAGTCACGTTTGAGCCGTTTTCACGATAATTCACGAACGTGAACATTGTGACTCATTAATCATAATTTTGATTAATGAGTCACGTTTATGCGGTTTTCACGATAATTCACGAACGTGATTTTTCACAGAGAAACCGATTACACGACAAGATTCAGCAACCTTTAAGGGTTAAGATGTGAAAATATGGACAAGTTGGCAACTCTGCAAGTTCCTTTTTTAATCCGTTTTTCAAGGTGATATGTCATAATTTTGAAAAATGAGTCACGTTTATGCGGTTTTCACGATAATTCACGAACGTGATTTTTCACAGAGAAACCGATTACACGACAAGATTCAGCAACCTTTAAGGGTTAAGATGTGAAAATATGGACAAGTTGGCAACTCAGCAAGTTCCTTTTTTGATCCGTTTTTCAAGGTGATATGTCATAATTTTGATAAATGAGTCACGTTTATGCGGTTTTCTCGATAAATCACGAACGTGATTTTTCACAGAGAAACCGATTACACGACAAGATTCAGCAACCTTTAAGCGTTAAGATGTGAAAATATGAACAAGTTGGCAACTCTGGAAGTTCCTTTTTTGATCCGTTATTCAAGGTGATATGTTATAATATTTATAAATGAGTCACGTTTGAGCGGTTTTCACGATAATTCACGAACGTGATTTTTCACAGAGAAACCGATTACACGACAAGATTCAGCAACCTTTAAGGGTTAAGATGTGAAAATATGGACAAGTTGGCAACTCTGGAAGTTCCTTTTTTGATCCGTTTTTCAAGGTGATATGTCATAATTTTGATAAATGAGTCACGTTTATGCGGTTTTCACAATAATTCACGAACGTGATTTTTCACAGAGAAACCGATTACACGACAAGATTCAGCAACCTTTAAGGGTTAAGATGTGCAAATATGAACAAGTTGGCAACTCTGGAAGTTCCTTTTTTGATCCGTTTTTCAAGGTGATATGTTATAATTTTGATAAATGAGTCACGTTTGAGCGGTTTTCACGATAATTCACGAACGTGATTTTTCACAGTGAAACCGATTACATGACAAGATTCAGCAACCTTTAAGGGTTAAGATGTGAAAATATGGTCAAGTTGGCAACTCTGGAAGTTCCTTTTTTGATCCGTTTTTCAAGGTGATATGTTATAATTTTGATAAATGAGTCACGTTTGAGCCGTTTTCACGATAATTCACGAACGTGAACATTGTGACTCATTAATCATAATTTTGATAATGAGTCACGTTTATGCGGTTTTCACGATAATTCACGAACGTGATTTTTCACAGAGAAACCGATTACACGACAAGATTCAGCAACCTTTAAGGGTTAAGATGTGAAAATATGGACAAGTTGGCAACTCTGCAAGTTCCTTTTTTGATCCGTTTTTCAAGGTGATATGTCATAATTTTGATAAATGAGTCACGTTTATGCGGTTTTCACAATAATTCACGAACGTGATTTTTCACAGAGAAACCGATTACACGACAAGATTCAGCAACCCTTAAGGGTTAAGATGTGCAAATATGAACAAGTTGGCAACTCTGGAAGTTCCTTTTTTGATCCGTTTTTCAAGGTGATATGTTATAATTTTGATAAATGAGTCACGTTTGAGCGGTTTTCACGATAATTCACGAACGTGATTTTTCACAGAGAAACCGATTACACAACAAGATTCAGCAACCTTTAAGGGTTAAGATGTGAAAATATGGACAAGTTGGCAACTCTGGAAGTTCCTTTTTTGATCCGTTTTTCAAGGTGATATGTCATAATTTTGATAAATGAGTCACGTTTATGCGGTTTTCACGATAATTCACGAACGTGATTTTTCACAGAGAAACCGATTACACGACAAGATTCAGCAACCTTTAAGGGTTAAGATGTGAAAATATGGACAAGTTGGCAATTCAGGAAGTTCCTTTTTTGATCCGTTTTTCAAGGTGATATGTTATAATATTGATAAATGAGTCACGTTTGAGCCGTTTTCACGATAATTCACGAACGTGATTTTTCACAGTGAAACCGATTACATGACAAGATTCAGCAACCTTTAAGGGTTAAGATGTGAAAATATGGTCAAGTTGGCAACTCTGGAAGTTCCTTTTTTGATCCGTTTTTCAAGGTGATATGTTATAATTTTGATAAATGAGTCACGTTTGAGCCGTTTTCACGATAATTCACGAACGTGAACATTGTGACTCATTAATCATAATTTTGATTAATGAGTCACGTTTATGCGGTTTTCACGATAATTCACGAACGTGATTTTTCACAGAGAAACCGATTACACGACAAGATTCAGCAACCTTTAAGGGTTAAGATGTGAAAATATGGACAAGTTGGCAACTCTGCAAGTTCCTTTTTTAATCCGTTTTTCAAGGTGATATGTCATAATTTTGAAAAATGAGTCACGTTTATGCGGTTTTCACGATAATTCACGAACGTGATTTTTCACAGAGAAACCGATTACACGACAAGATTCAGCAACCTTTAAGGGTTAAGATGTGAAAATATGGACAAGTTGGCAACTCTGCAAGTTCCTTTTTTGATCCGTTTTTCAAGGTGATATGTCATAATTTTGATAAATGAGTCACGTTTATGCGGTTTTCTCGATAAATCACGAACGTGATTTTTCACAGAGAAACCGATTACACGACAAGATTCAGCAACCTTTAAGCGTTAAGATGTGAAAATATGAACAAGTTGGCAACTCTGGAAGTTCCTTTTTTGATCCGTTATTCAAGGTGATATGTTATAATATTTATAAATGAGTCACGTTTGAGCGGTTTTCACGATAATTCACGAACGTGATTTTTCACAGAGAAACCGATTACACGACAAGATTCAGCAACCTTTAAGGGTTAAGATGTGAAAATATGGACAAGTTGGCAACTCTGGAAGTTCCTTTTTTGATCCGTTTTCAAGGTGATATGTCATAATTTTGATAAATGAGTCACGTTTATGCGGTTTTCACAATAATTCACGAACGTGATTTTTCACAGAGAAACCGATTACACGACAAGATTCAGCAACCTTTAAGGGTTAAGATGTGCAAATATGAACAAGTTGGCAACTCTGGAAGTTCCTTTTTTGATCCGTTTTTCAAGGTGATATGTTATAATTTTGATAAATGAGTCACGTTTGAGCGGTTTTCACGATAATTCACGAACGTGATTTTTCACAGTGAAACCGATTACATGACAAGATTCAGCAACCTTTAAGGGTTAAGATGTGAAAATATGGTCAAGTTGGCAACTCTGGAAGTTCCTTTTTTGATCCGTTTTTCAAGGTGATATGTTATAATTTTGATAAATGAGTCACGTTTGAGCCGTTTTCACGATAATTCACGAAAGTGAACATTGTGACTCATTAATCATAATTTTGATTAATGAGTCACGTTTATGCGGTTTTCACGATAATTCACGAACGTGATTTTTCACAGAGAAACCGATTACACGACAAGATTCAGCAACCTTTAAGGGTTAAGATGTGAAAATATGGACAAGTTGGCAACTCTGCAAGTTCCTTTTTAATCCGTTTTTCAAGGTGATATGTCATAATTTTGATAAATGAGTCACGTTTATGCGGTTTTCACGATAATTCACGAACGTGATTTTTCACAGAGAAACCGATTACACGACAAGATTCAGCAACCTTTAAGGGTTAAGATGTGAAAATATGGACATGTTGGCAACTCTGCAAGTTCCTTTTTTGATCCGTTTTTCAAGGTGATATGTCATAATTTTGATAAATGAGTCACGTTTATGCGGTTTTCTCGATAAATCACGAACGTGATTTTTCACAGAGAAACCGATTACACGACAAGATTCAGCAACCTTTAAGGGTTAAGATGTGAAAATATGAACAAGTTGGCAACTCTGGAAGTTCCTTTTTTGATCCGTTATTCAAGGTGATATGTTATAATATTTATAAATGAGTCACGTTTGAGCGGTTTTCACGATAATTCACGAACGTGATTTTTCACAGAGAAACCGATTACACGACAAGATTCAGCAACCTTTAAGGGTTAAGATGTGAAAATATGGACAAGTTGGCAACTCTGGAAGTTCCTTTTTTGATCCGTTTTTCAAGGTGATATGTTATAATATTGATAAATGAGTCACGTTTGAGCCGTTTTCACGATAATTCACGAACGTGATTTTTCACAGAGAAACCGATTACATGACAAGATTCAGCAACCTCTAAGGGTTAAGATGTGAAAATATGGACAAGTTGGCAACTCAGGAAGTTCCTTTTTTGATCCGTTTTTCAAAGTGATATGTCATAATTTTTATAAATGAGTCACGTTTATGCGGTTTTCTCGATAATTCACGAACATTGTTTTTCACAGAGAAACCGATTACACGACAAGATTCAGCAACCTTTAAGGGTTAAGATGTGAAAATATGGTCAAGTTGGCAACTCGGAAGTTCCTGTTTTGATCCGTTTTTCAAGGTGATATGTCATAATTTTGATAAATGAGTCACGTTTATGCGGTTTTCACGATAATTCACGAACGTGATTTTTTACAGAGAAACCGATTACACGACAAGATTCAGCAACCTTTAAGGGTTAAGATGTGAAAATATGGTTAAGTTGGTAACTCTGGAAGTTCCTTTTTTGATCCGTTATTCAAGGTGATATGTTATAATATTGATAAATGAGTCACGTTTGAGCCGTTTTCACGATAATTCACGAACGTGATTTTTCACAGTGAAACCGATTACATGACAAGATTCAGCAACCTTTAAGGGTTAAGATGTGAATATATGAACAAGTTGGCAACTCTGGAAGTTCCTTTTTTGATCCGTTTTTTAAGGTGATATGTCATAATTTTGATAAATGAGTCACGTTTATGCGGTTTTCACGATAATTCACGAACGTGATTTTTCACAGAGAAACCGATTACACGACAAGATTCAGCAACCTTTAAGGGTTAAGATGTGAAAATATGGACAAGTTGGCAACTCTGGAAGTTCCTTTTTTGATCCGTTTTTCAAGGTGATATGTTATAATATTGATAAATGAGTCACGTTTGAGCCGTTTTCACGATAATTCACGAACGTGATTTTTCACAGAGAAACCGATTACATGACAAGATTCAGCAACCTCTAAGGGTTAAGATGTGAAAATATGGACAAGTTGGCAACTCAGGAAGTTCCTTTTTTGATCCGTTTTTCAAAGTGATATGTCATAATTTTTATAAATGAGTCACGTTTATGCGGTTTTCTCGATAATTCACGAACATTGTTTTTCACAGAGAAACCGATTACACGACAAGATTCAGCAACCTTTAAGGGTTAAGATGTGAAAATATGGTCAAGTTGGCAACTCGGAAGTTCCTTTTTTGATCCGTTTTTCAAGGTGATATGTCATAATTTTGATAAATGAGTCACGTTTATGCGGTTTTCACGATAATTCACGAACGTGATTTTTTACAGAGAAACCGATTACACGACAAGATTCAGCAACCTTTAAGGGTTAAGATGTGAAAATATGGTTAAGTTGGTAACTCTGGAAGTTCCTTTTTTGATCCGTTATTCAAGGTGATATGTTATAATATTGATAAATGAGTCACGTTTGAGCCGTTTTCACGATAATTCACGAACGTGATTTTTCACAGTGAAACCGATTACATGACAAGATTCAGCAACCTTTAAGGGTTAAGATGTGAATATATGAACAAGTTGGCAACTCTGGAAGTTCCTTTTTTGATCCGTTTTTTAAGGTGATATGTCATAATTTTGATAAATGAGTCACGTTTATGCGGTTTTCACGATAATTCACGAACGTGATTTTTCACAGAGAAACCGATTACACGACAAGATTCAGCAACCTTTAAGGGTTAAGATGTGAAAATATGGACAAGTTGGCAACTCTGCAAGTTCCTTTTTTGATCCGTTTTTCAAGGTGATATGTCATAATTTTGATAAATGAGTCACGTTTATGCGGTTTTCACAATAATTCACGAACGTGATTTTTCACAGAGAAACCGATTACACGACAAGATTCAGCAACCTTTAAGGGTTAAGATGTGAAAATATGGTTAAGTTGGTAACTCTGGAAGTTCCTTTTTTGATCCGTTATTCAAGGTGATATGTTATAATATTTATAAATGAGTCACGTTTGAGCGGTTTTCACGATAATTCACGAACGTGATTTTTCACAGAGAAACCGATTACACGACAAGATTCAGCAACCTTTAAGGGTTAAGATGTGAAAATATGGACAAGTTGGCAACTCTGGAAGTTCCTTTTTTGATCCGTTTTTCAAGGTGATATGTTATAATATTGATAAATGAGTCACGTTTGAGCCGTTTTCACGATAATTCACGAACGTGATTTTTCACAGAGAAACCGATTACATGACAAGATTCAGCAACCTCTAAGGGTTAAGATGTGAAAATATGGACAAGTTGGCAACTCAGGAAGTTCCTTTTTTGATCCGTTTTTCAAAGTGATATGTCATAATTTTTATAAATGAGTCACGTTTATGCGGTTTTCTCGATAATTCACGAACATTGTTTTTCACAGAGAAACCGATTACACGACAAGATTCAGCAACCTTTAAGGGTTAAGATGTGAAAATATGGTCAAGTTGGCAACTCGGAAGTTCCTGTTTTGATCCGTTTTTCAAGGTGATATGTCATAATTTTGATAAATGAGTCACGTTTATGCGGTTTTCACGATAATTCACGAACGTGATTTTTTACAGAGAAACCGATTACACGACAAGATTCAGCAACCTTTAAGGGTTAAGATGTGAAAATATGGTTAAGTTGGTAACTCTGGAAGTTCCTTTTTTGATCCGTTATTCAAGGTGATATGTTATAATATTGATAAATGAGTCACGTTTGAGCCGTTTTCACGATAATTCACGAACGTGATTTTTCACAGTGAAACCGATTACATGACAAGATTCAGCAACCTTTAAGGGTTAAGATGTGAATATATGAACAAGTTGGCAACTCTGGAAGTTCCTTTTTTGATCCGTTTTTTAAGGTGATATGTCATAATTTTGATAAATGAGTCACGTTTATGCGGTTTTCACGATAATTCACGAACGTGATTTTTCACAGAGAAACCGATTACACGACAAGATTCAGCAACCTTTAAGGGTTAAGATGTGAAAATATGGACAAGTTGGCAACTCTGGAAGTTCCTTTTTTGATCCGTTTTTCAAGGTGATATGTTATAATATTGATAAATGAGTCACGTTTGAGCCGTTTTCACGATAATTCACGAACGTGATTTTTCACAGAGAAACCGATTACATGACAAGATTCAGCAACCTCTAAGGGTTAAGATGTGAAAATATGGACAAGTTGGCAACTCAGGAAGTTCCTTTTTTGATCCGTTTTTCAAAGTGATATGTCATAATTTTTATAAATGAGTCACGTTTATGCGGTTTTCTCGATAATTCACGAACATTGTTTTTCACAGAGAAACCGATTACACGACAAGATTCAGCAACCTTTAAGGGTTAAGATGTGAAAATATGGTCAAGTTGGCAACTCGGAAGTTCCTTTTTTGATCCGTTTTTCAAGGTGATATGTCATAATTTTGATAAATGAGTCACGTTTATGCGGTTTTCACGATAATTCACGAACGTGATTTTTTACAGAGAAACCGATTACACGACAAGATTCAGCAACCTTTAAGGGTTAAGATGTGAAAATATGGTTAAGTTGGTAACTCTGGAAGTTCCTTTTTTGATCCGTTATTCAAGGTGATATGTTATAATATTGATAAATGAGTCACGTTTGAGCCGTTTTCACGATAATTCACGAACGTGATTTTTCACAGTGAAACCGATTACATGACAAGATTCAGCAACCTTTAAGGGTTAAGATGTGAATATATGAACAAGTTGGCAACTCTGGAAGTTCCTTTTTTGATCCGTTTTTTAAGGTGATATGTCATAATTTTGATAAATGAGTCACGTTTATACGGTTTTCACGATAATTCACGAACGTGATTTTTCACAGAGAAACCGATTACACGACAAGATTCAGCAACCTTTAAGGGTTAAGATGTGAAAATATGGACAAGTTGGCAACTCTGCAAGTTCCTTTTTTGATCCGTTTTTCAAGGTGATATGTCATAATTTTGATAAATGAGTCACGTTTACGCGGTTTTCACAATAATTCACGAACGTGATTTTTCACAGAGAAACCGATTACACGACAAGATTCAGCAACCTTTAAGGGTTAAGATGTGAAAATATGGACAAGTTGGCAACTCTGGAAGTTCCTTTTTTGATCCGTTTTTCAAGGTGATATGTCATAATTTTGATAAATGAGTCACGTTTATGCGGTTTTCACAATAATTCACGAACGTGATTTTTCACAGAGAAACCGATTACACGACAAGATTCAGCAACCTTTAAGGGTTAAGATGTGAAAATATGGACAAGTTGGCAACTCAGGAAGTTCCTTTTTTGATCCGTTTTTCAAGGTGATATGTTATAATATTGATAAATGAGTCACGTTTGAGCCGTTTTCACGATAATTCACGAACGTGATTTTTCACAGTGAAACCGATTACATGACAAGATTCAGCAACCTTTAAGGGTTAAGATGTGAAAATATGGTCAAGTTGGCAACTCTGGAAGTTCCTTTTTTGATCCGTTTTTCAAGGTGATATGTTATAATTTTGATAAATGAGTCACGTTTGAGCCGTTTTCACGATAATTCACGAACGTGAACATTGTGACTCATTAATCATAATTTTGATTAATGAGTCACGTTTATGCGGTTTTCACGATAATTCACGAACGTGATTTTTCACAGAGAAACCGATTACACGACAAGATTCAGCAACCTTTAAGGGTTAAGATGTGAAAATATGGACAAGTTGGCAACTCTGCAAGTTCCTTTTTTAATCCGTTTTTCAAGGTGATATGTCATAATTTTGATAAATGAGTCACGTTTATGCGGTTTTCACGATAATTCACGAACGTGATTTTTCACAGAGAAACCGATTACACGACAAGATTCAGCAACCTTTAAGGGTTAAGATGTAAAAATATGGACAAGTTGGCAACTCTGCAAGTTCCTTTTTTGATCCGTTTTTCAAGGTGATATGTCATAATTTTGATAAATGAGTCACGTTTATGCGGTTTTCTCGATAAATCACGAACGTGATTTTTCACAGAGAAACCGATTACACGACAAGATTCAGCAACCTTTAAGGGTTAAGATGTGAAAATATGAACAAGTTGGCAACTCTGGAAGTTCCTTTTTTGATCCGTTATTCAAGGTGATATGTTATAATATTTATAAATGAGTCACGTTTTAGCGGTTTTCACGATAATTCACGAACGTGATTTTTCACAGAGAAACCGATTACACGACAAGATTCAGCAACCTTTAAGGGTTAAGATGTGAAAATATGGACAAGTTGGCAACTCAGGAAGTTCCTTTTTTGATCCGTTTTTCAAGGTGATATGTTATAATATTGATAAATGAGTCACGTTTGAGCCGTTTTCACGATAATTCACGAACGTGATTTTTCACAGTGAAACCGATTACATGACAAGATTCAGCAACCTTTAAGGGTTAAGATGTGAAAATATGGTCAAGTTGGCAACTCTGGAAGTTCATTTTTTGATCCGTTTTTCAAGGTGATATGTTATAATTTTGATAAATGAGTCACGTTTGAGCCGTTTTCACGATAATTCACGAACGTGAACATTGTGACTCATTAATCATAATTTTGATTAATGAGTCACGTTTATGCGGGTTTCACGATAATTCACGAACGTGATTTTTCACAGTGAAACCGATTACATGACAAGATTCAGCAACCTCTAAGGGTTAAGATGTGAAAATATGGACAAGTTGGCAACTCAGGAAGTTCCTTTTTTGATCCGTTTTTCAAAGTGATATGTCATAATTTTTATAAATGAGTCACGTTTATGCGGTTTTCTCGATAATTCACGAACATTGTTTTTCACAGAGAAACCGATTACACGACAAGATTCAGCAACCTTTAAGGGTTAAGATGTGAAAATATGGTCAAGTTGGCAACTCGGAAGTTCCTTTTTTGATCCGTTTTTCAAGGTGATATGTCATAATTTTGATAAATGAGTCACGTTTATGCGGTTTTCACGATAATTCACGAACGTGATTTTTTACAGAGAAACCGATTACACGACAAGATTCAGCAACCTTTAAGGGTTAAGATGTGAAAATATGGTTAAGTTGGCAACTCTGGAAGTTCCTTTTTTGATCCGTTATTCAAGGTGATATGTTATAATATTGATAAATGAGTCACGTTTGAGCCGTTTTCACGATAATTCACGAACGTGATTTTTCACAGTGAAACCGATTACATGACAAGATTCAGCAACCTTTAAGGGTTAAGATGTGAAAATATGAACAAGTTGGCAACTCTGGAAGTTCCTTTTTTGATCCGTTTTTCAAGGTGATATGTCATAATTTTGATAAATGAGTCACGTTTATGCGGTTTTCACGATAATTCACGAACGTGATTTTTCACAGAGAAACCGATTACACGACAAGATTCAGCAACCTTTAAGGGTTAAGATGTGAAAATATGGACAAGTTGGCAACTCTGCAAGTTCCTTTTTTGATCCGTTTTTCAAGGTGATATGTCATAATTTTGATAAATGAGTCACGTTTATGCGGTTTTCACAATAATTCACGAACGTGATTTTTCACAGAGAAACCGATTACACGACAAGATTCAGCAACCTTTAAGGGTTAAGATGTGCAAATATGAACAAGTTGGCAACTCTGGAAGTTCCTTTTTTGATCCGTTTTTCAAGGTGATATGTTATAATTTTGATAAATGAGTCACGTTTGAGCGGTTTTCACGATAATTCACGAACGTGATTTTTCACAGAGAAACCGATTACACGACAAGATTCAGCAACCTTTAAGGGTTAAGATGTGAAAATATGGACAAGTTGGCAACTATGGAAGTTCCTTTTTTGATCTGTTTTTCAAGGTGATATGTCATAATTTTGATAAATGAGTCACGTTTATGCGGTTTTCACGATAATTCACGAACGTGATTTTTCACAGAGAAACCGATTACACGACAAGATTCAGCAACCTTTAAGGGTTAAGATGTGAAAATATGGACAAGTTGGCAATTCAGGAAGTTCCTTTTTTGATCCGTTTTTCAAGGTGATATGTTATAATATTGATAAATGAGTCACGTTTGAGCCGTTTTCACGATAATTCACGAACGTGATTTTTCACAGTGAAACCGATTACATGACAAGATTCAGCAACCTTTAAGGGTTAAGATGTGAAAATATGGTCAAGTTGGCAACTCTGGAAGTTCCTTTTTTGATCCGTTTTTCAAGGTGATATGTTATAATTTTGATAAATGAGTCACGTTTGAGCCGTTTTCACGATAATTCACGAACGTGAACATTGTGACTCATTAATCATAATTTTGATTAATGAGTCACGTTTATGCGGTTTTCACGATAATTCACGAACGTGATTTTTCACAGAGAAACCGATTACACGACAAGATTCAGCAACCTTTAAGGGTTAAGATGTGAAAATATGGACAAGTTGGCAACTCTGCAAGTTCCTTTTTTAATCCGTTTTTCAAGGTGATATGTCATAATTTTGAAAAATGAGTCACGTTTATGCGGTTTTCACGATAATTCACGAACGTGATTTTTCACAGAGAAACCGATTACACGACAAGATTCAGCAACCTTTAAGGGTTAAGATGTGAAAATATGGACAAGTTGGCAACTCTGCAAGTTCCTTTTTTGATCCGTTTTTCAAGGTGATATGTCATAATTTTGATAAATGAGTCACGTTTATGCGGTTTTCTCGATAAATCACGAACGTGATTTTTCACAGAGAAACCGATTACACGACAAGATTCAGCAACCTTTAAGCGTTAAGATGTGAAAATATGAACAAGTTGGCAACTCTGGAAGTTCCTTTTTTGATCCGTTATTCAAGGTGATATGTTATAATATTTATAAATGAGTCACGTTTGAGCGGTTTTCACGATAATTCACGAACGTGATTTTTCACAGAGAAACCGATTACACGACAAGATTCAGCAACCTTTAAGGGTTAAGATGTGAAAATATGGACAAGTTGGCAACTCTGGAAGTTCCTTTTTTGATCCGTTTTTCAAGGTGATATGTTATAATTTTGATAAATGAGTCACGTTTGAGCGGTTTTCACGATAATTCACGAACGTGATTTT
Source organism: Dryomyza anilis (assembly GCA_951804985.1). Lineage (NCBI taxonomy): Eukaryota > Metazoa > Arthropoda > Insecta > Diptera > Dryomyzidae > Dryomyza > Dryomyza anilis. The sequence continues at coordinate 24,493 of CATORG010000027.1, read as the reverse complement.
TCACAGTGAAACCGATTACATGACAAGATTCAGCAACCTTTAAGGGTTAAGATGTGAAAATATGGTCAAGTTGGCAACTCTGGAAGTTCCTTTTTTGATCCGTTTTTCAAGGTGATATGTTATAATTTTGATAAATGAGTCACGTTTGAGCCGTTTTCACGATAATTCACGAACGTGAACATTGTGACTCATTAATCATAATTTTGATAAATGAGTCACGTTTATGCGGTTTTCACGATAATTCACGAACGTGATTTTTCACAGAGAAACCGATTACACGACAAGATTCAGCAACCTTTAAGGGTTAAGATGTGAAAATATGGACAAGTTGGCAACTCTGCAAGTTCCTTTTTTGATCCGTTTTTCAAGGTGATATGTCATAATTTTGATAAATGAGTCACGTTTATGCGGTTTTCACAATAATTCACGAACGTGATTTTTCACAGAGAAACCGATTACACGACAAGATTCAGCAACCTTTAAGGGTTAAGATGTGCAAATATGAACAAGTTGGCAACTCTGGAAGTTCCTTTTTTGATCCGTTTTTCAAGGTGATATGTTATAATTTTGATAAATGAGTCACGTTTGAGCGGTTTTCACGATAATTCACGAACGTGATTTTTCACAGAGAAACCGATTACACAACAAGATTCAGCAACCTTTAAGGGTTAAGATGTGAAAATATGGACAAGTTGGCAACTCTGGAAGTTCCTTTTTTGATCCGTTTTTCAAGGTGATATGTCATAATTTTGATAAATGAGTCACGTTTATGCGGTTTTCACGATAATTCACGAACGTGATTTTTCACAGAGAAACCGATTACACGACAAGATTCAGCAACCTTTAAGGGTTAAGATGTGAAAATATGGACAAGTTGGCAATTCAGGAAGTTCCTTTTTTGATCCGTTTTTCAAGGTGATATGTTATAATATTGATAAATGAGTCACGTTTGAGCCGTTTTCACGATAATTCACGAACGTGATTTTTCACAGTGAAACCGATTACATGACAAGATTCAGCAACCTTTAAGGGTTAAGATGTGAAAATATGGTCAAGTTGGCAACTCTGGAAGTTCCTTTTTTGATCCGTTTTTCAAGGTGATATGTTATAATTTTGATAAATGAGTCACGTTTGAGCCGTTTTCACGATAATTCACGAACGTGAACATTGTGACTCATTAATCATAATTTTGATTAATGAGTCACGTTTATGCGGTTTTCACGATAATTCACGAACGTGATTTTTCACAGAGAAACCGATTACACGACAAGATTCAGCAACCTTTAAGGGTTAAGATGTGAAAATATGGACAAGTTGGCAACTCTGCAAGTTCCTTTTTTAATCCGTTTTTCAAGGTGATATGTCATAATTTTGAAAAATGAGTCACGTTTATGCGGTTTTCACGATAATTCACGAACGTGATTTTTCACAGAGAAACCGATTACACGACAAGATTCAGCAACCTTTAAGGGTTAAGATGTGAAAATATGGACAAGTTGGCAACTCTGCAAGTTCCTTTTTTGATCCGTTTTTCAAGGTGATATGTCATAATTTTGATAAATGAGTCACGTTTATGCGGTTTTCTCGATAAATCACGAACGTGATTTTTCACAGAGAAACCGATTACACGACAAGATTCAGCAACCTTTAAGCGTTAAGATGTGAAAATATGAACAAGTTGGCAACTCTGGAAGTTCCTTTTTTGATCCGTTATTCAAGGTGATATGTTATAATATTTATAAATGAGTCACGTTTGAGCGGTTTTCACGATAATTCACGAACGTGATTTTTCACAGAGAAACCGATTACACGACAAGATTCAGCAACCTTTAAGGGTTAAGATGTGAAAATATGGACAAGTTGGCAACTCTGGAAGTTCCTTTTTTGATCCGTTTTTCAAGGTGATATGTCATAATTTTGATAAATGAGTCACGTTTATGCGGTTTTCACGATAATTCACGAACGTGATTTTTCACAGAGAAACCGATTACACGACAAGATTCAGCAACCTTTAAGGGTTAAGATGTGCAAATATGAACAAGTTGGCAACTCTGGAAGTTCCTTTTTTGATCCGTTTTTCAAGGTGATATGTTATAATTTTGATAAATGAGTCACGTTTGAGCGGTTTTCACGATAATTCACGAACGTGATTTTTCACAGTGAAACCGATTACATGACAAGATTCAGCAACCTTTAAGGGTTAAGATGTGAAAATATGGTCAAGTTGGCAACTCTGGAAGTTCCTTTTTTGATCCGTTTTTCAAGGTGATATGTTATAATTTTGATAAATGAGTCACGTTTGAGCCGTTTTCACGATAATTCACGAACGTGAACATTGTGACTCATTAATCATAATTTTGATTAATGAGTCACGTTTATGCGGTTTTCACGATAATTCACGAACGTGATTTTTCACAGAGAAACCGATTACACGACAAGATTCAGCAACTTTTAAGGGTTAAGATGTGAAAATATGGACAAGTTGGCAACTCTGCAAGTTCCTTTTTTAATCCGTTTTTCAAGGTGATATGTCATAATTTTGATAAATGAGTCACGTTTATGCGGTTTTCACGATAATTCACGAACGTGATTTTTCACAGAGAAACCGATTACACGACAAGATTCAGCAACCTTTAAGGGTTAAGATGTGAAAATATGGACATGTTGGCAACTCTGCAAGTTCCTTTTTTGATCCGTTTTTCAAGGTGATATGTCATAATTTTGATAAATGAGTCACGTTTATGCGGTTTTCACGATAATTCACGAACGTGATTTTTCACAGAGAAACCGATTACACGACAAGATTCAGCAACCTTTAAGGGTTAAGATGTGCAAATATGAACAAGTTGGCAACTCTGGAAGTTCCTTTTTTGATCCGTTTTTCAAGGTGATATGTTATAATTTTGATAAATGAGTCACGTTTGAGCGGTTTTCACGATAATTCACGAACGTGATTTTTCACAGTGAAACCGATTACATGACAAGATTCAGCAACCTTTAAGGGTTAAGATGTGAAAATATGGTCAAGTTGGCAACTCTGGAAGTTCCTTTTTTGATCCGTTTTTCAAGGTGATATGTTATAATTTTGATAAATGAGTCACGTTTGAGCCGTTTTCACGATAATTCACGAACGTGAACATTGTGACTCATTAATCATAATTTTGATTAATGAGTCACGTTTATGCGGTTTTCACGATAATTCACGAACGTGATTTTTCACAGAGAAACCGATTACACGACAAGATTCAGCAACTTTTAAGGGTTAAGATGGATAATTCACGAACGTGATTTTTCACAGAGAAACCGATTACACGACAAGATTCAGCAACTTTTAAGGGTTAAGATGTGAAAATATGGACAAGTTGGCAACTCTGCAAGTTCCTTTTTTAATCCGTTTTTCAAGGTGATATGTCATAATTTTGATAAATGAGTCACGTTTATGCGGTTTTCACGATAATTCACGAACGTGATTTTTCACAGAGAAACCGATTACACGACAAGATTCAGCAACCTTTAAGGGTTAAGATGTGAAAATATGGACATGTTGGCAACTCTGCAAGTTCCTTTTTTGATCCGTTTTTCAAGGTGATATGTCATAATTTTGATAAATGAGTCACGTTTATGCGGTTTTCTCGATAAATCACGAACGTGATTTTTCACAGAGAAACCGATTACACGACAAGATTCAGCAACCTTTAAGGGTTAAGATGTGAAAATATGAACAAGTTGGCAACTCTGGAAGTTCCTTTTTTGATCCGTTATTCAAGGTGATATGTTATAATATTTATAAATGAGTCACGTTTGAGCGGTTTTCACGATAATTCACGAACGTGATTTTTCACAGAGAAACCGATTACACGACAAGATTCAGCAACCTTTAAGGGTTAAGATGTGAAAATATGGACAAGTTGGCAACTCTGGAAGTTCCTTTTTTGATCCGTTTTTCAAGGTGATATGTTATTATATTGATAAATGAGTCACGTTTGAGCCGTTTTCACGATAATTCACGAACGTGATTTTTCACAGAGAAACCGATTACATGACAAGATTCAGCAACCTCTAAGGGTTAAGATGTGAAAATATGGACAAGTTGGCAACTCAGGAAGTTCCTTTTTTGATCCGTTTTTCAAAGTGATATGTCATAATTTTTATAAATGAGTCACGTTTATGCGGTTTTCTCGATAATTCACGAACATTGTTTTTCACAGAGAAACCGATTACACGACAAGATTCAGCAACCTTTAAGGGTTAAGATGTGAAAATATGGTCAAGTTGGCAACTCGGAAGTTCCTTTTTTGATCCGTTTTTCAAGGTGATATGTCATAATTTTGATAAATGAGTCACGTTTATGCGGTTTTCACGATAATTCACGAACGTGATTTTTTACAGAGAAACCGATTACACGACAAGATTCAGCAACCTTTAAGGGTTAAGATGTGAAAATATGGTTAAGTTGGTAACTCTGGAAGTTCCTTTTTTGATCCGTTATTCAAGGTGATATGTTATAATATTGATAAATGAGTCACGTTTGAGCCGTTTTCACGATAATTCACGAACGTGATTTTTCACAGTGAAACCGATTACATGACAAGATTCAGCAACCTTTAAGGGTTAAGATGTGAATATATGAACAAGTTGGCAACTCTGGAAGTTCCTTTTTTGATCCGTTTTTTAAGGTGATATGTCATAATTTTGATTAATGAGTCACGTTTATGCGGTTTTCACGATAATTCACGAACGTGATTTTTCACAGAGAAACCGATTACACGACAAGATTCAGCAACCTTTAAGGGTTAAGATGTGAAAATATGGACAAGTTGGCAACTCTGGAAGTTCCTTTTTTGATTCGTTTTTCAAGGTGATATGTCATAATTTTGATAAATGAGTCACGTTTGAGCCGTTTTCATGATAATTCACGAACGTGATTTTTCACAGAGAAACCGATTACACGACAAGATTCAGCAACCTTTAAGGGTTAAGATGTGCAAATATGAACAAGTTGGCAACTCTGGAAGTTCCTTTTTTGATCCGTTTTTCAAGGTGATATGTTATAATTTTGATAAATGAGTCACGTTTGAGCGGTTTTCACGATAATTCACGAACGTGATTTTTCACAGAGAAACCGATTACACGACAAGATTCAGCAACCTTTAAGGGTTAAGATGTGAAAATATGGACAAGTTGGCAACTCTGGAAGTTCCTTTTTTGATCCGTTTTTCAAGGTGATATGTCATAATTTTGCTAAATGAGTCACGTTTATGCGGTTTTTACGATAATTCACGACCGTGATTTTTCACAGAGAAACCGATTACACGACAAGATTCAGCAACCTTTAAGGGTTAAGATGTGAAAATATGGACAAGTTGGCAACTCTGGAAGTTCCTTTTTTGATCCGTTTTTCAAGGTGATATGTTATAATTTTGATAAATGAGTCACGTTTGAGCGGTTTTTACGATAATTCACGAACGTGATTTTTCACAGAGAAACCGATTACACGACAAGATTCAGCAACCTTTAAGGGTTAAGATGTGAAAATATGGACAAGTTGGCAACTCTGGAAGTTCCTTTTTTGATCCGTTTTTCAAGGTGATATGTCATAATTTTGATAAATGAGTCACGTTTATGCGGTTTTCACAATAATTCACGAACGTGATTTTTCACAGAGAAACCGATTACACGACAAGATTCAGCAACCTTTAAGGGTTAAGATGTGAAAATATGGACAAGTTGGCAACTCAGGAAGTTCCTTTTTTGATCCGTTTTTCAAGGTGATATGTTATAATATTGATAAATGAGTCACGTTTGAGCCGTTTTCACGATAATTCACGAACGTGATTTTTCACAGTGAAACCGATTACATGACAAGATTCAGCAACCTTTAAGGGTTAAGATGTGAAAATATGGTCAAGTTGGCAACTCTGGAAGTTCCTTTTTTGATCCGTTTTTCAAGGTGATATGTTATAATTTTGATAAATGAGTCACGTTTGAGCCGTTTTCACGATAATTCACGAACGTGAACATTGTGACTCATTAATCATAATTTTGATTAATGAGTCACGTTTATGCGGTTTTCACGATAATTCACGAACGTGATTTTTCACAGAGAAACCGATTACACGACAAGATTCAGCAACCTTTAAGGGTTAAGATGTGAAAATATGGACAAGTTGGCAACTCTGCAAGTTCCTTTTTTAATCCGTTTTTCAAGGTGATATGTCATAATTTTGATAAATGAGTCACGTTTATGCGGTTTTCACGATAATTCACGAACGTGATTTTTCACAGAGAAACCGATTACACGACAAGATTCAGCAACCTCTAAGTGTTAAGATGTAAAAATATGGACAAGTTGGCAACTCCGCAAGTTCCTTTTTTGATCCGTTTTTCAAGGTGATATGTCAAAATTTTGATAAATGAGTCACGTTTATGCGGTTTTCTCGATAAATCACGAACGTGATTTTTCACAGAGAAACCGATTACACGACAAGATTCAGCAACCTTTAAGGGTTAAGATGTGAAAATATGAACAAGTTGGCAACTCTGGAAGTTCCTTTTTTGATCCGTTATTCAAGGTGATATGTTATAATATTTATAAATGAGTCACGTTTGAGCGGTTTTCACGATAATTCACGAACGTGATTTTTCACAGAGAAACCGATTACACGACAAGATTCAGCAACCTTTATGGGTTAAGATGTGAAAATATGGACAAGTTGGCAACTCTGGAAGTTCCTTTTTTGATTCGTTTTTCAAGGTGATATGTCATAATTTTGATAAATGAGTCACGTTTGAGCCGTTTTCATGATAATTCACGAACGTGATTTTTCACAGAGAAACCGATTACACGACAAGATTCAGCAACCTTTAAGGGTTAAGATGTGCAAATATGAACAAGTTGGCAACTCTGGAAGTTCCTTTTTTGATCCGTTTTTCAAGGTGATATGTTATAATTTTGATAAATGAGTCACGTTTGAGCGGTTTTCACGATAATTCACGAACGTGATTTTTCACAGAGAAACCGATTACACGACAAGATTCAGCAACCTTTAAGGGTTAAGATGTGAAAATATGGACAAGTTGGCAACTCTGGAAGTTCCTTTTTTGATCCGTTTTTCAAGGTGATATGTCATAATTTTGATAAATGAGTCACGTTTATGCGGTTTTTACGATAATTCACGACCGTGATTTTTCACAGAGAAACTGATTACACGACAAGATTCAGCAACCTTTAAGGGTTAAGATGTGAAAATATGGACAAGTTGGCAACTCAGGAAGTTCCTTTTTTGATCCGTTTTTCAAGGTGATATGTTATAATATTGATAAATGAGTCACGTTTGAGCCGTTTTCACGATAATTCACGAACGTGATTTTTCACAGTGAAACCGATTACATGACAAGATTCAGCAACCTTTAAGGGTTAAGATGTGAAAATATGGTCAAGTTGGCAACTCTGGAAGTTCATTTTTTGATCCGTTTTTCAAGGTGATATGTTATAATTTTGATAAATGAGTCACGTTTGAGCCGTTTTCACGATAATTCACGAACGTGAACATTGTGACTCATTAATCATAATTTTGATTAATGAGTCACGTTTATGCGGGTTTCACGATAATTCACGAACGTGATTTTTCACAGAGAAACCGATTACACGACAAGATTCAGCAACCTTTAAGGGTTAAGATGTGAAAATATGGACAAGTTGGCAACTCTGCAAGTTCCTTTTTTAATCCGTTTTTCAAGGTGATATGTCATAATTTTGATAAATGAGTCACGTTTATGCGGCTTTCACGATAATTCACGAACGTGATTTTTCACAGAGAAACCGATTACACGACAAGATTCAGCAACCTTTAAGGGTTAAGATGTGAAAATATGAACAAGTTGGCAACTCTGGAAGTTCCTTTTTTGATCCGTTTTTCAAGGTGATATGTTATAATTTTGATAAATGAGTCACGTTTGAGCGGTTTTCACGATAATTCACGAACGTGATTTTTCACAGAGAAACCGATTACACGACAAGATTCAGCAACCTTTAAGGGTTAAGATGTGCAAATATGAACAAGTTGGCAACTCTGGAAGTTCCTTTTTTGATCCGTTTTTCAAGGTGATATGTCATAATTTTGATAAATGAGTCACGTTTATGCGGTTTTCACGATAATTCACGAACGTGATTTTTCACAGAGAAACCGATTACACGACAAGATTCAGCAACCTTTAAGGGTTAAGATGTGAAAATATGGACAAGTTGGCAACTCAGGAAGTTCCTTTTTTGATCCGTTTTTCAAGGTGATATGTTATAATATTGATAAATGAGTCACGTTTGAGCCGTTTTCACGATAATTAACGAACGTGATTTTTCACAGTGAAACCGATTACATGACAAGATTCAGCAGCCTTTAAGGGTTAAGATGTGAAAATATGGTCAAGTTGGCAACTCTGGAAGTTCATTTTTTGATCCGTTTTTCAAGGTGATATGTTATAATTTTGATAAATGAGTCACGTTTGAGCCGTTTTCACGATAATTCACGAACGTGAACATTGTGACTCATTAATCATAATTTTGATTAATGAGTCACGTTTATGCGGTTTTCACGATAATTCACGAACGTGATTTTTCACAGAGAAACCGATTACACGACAAGATTCAGCAACCTTTAAGGGTTAAGATGTGAAAATATGGACAAGTTGGCAACTCTGCAAGTTCCTTTTTTAATCCGTTTTTCAAGGTGATATGTCATAATTTTGATAAATGAGTCACGTTTATGCGGTTTTCACGATAATTCACGAACGTGATTTTTCACAGAGAAACCGATTACACGACAAGATTCAGCAACCTTTAAGGGTTAAGATGTGAAAATATGGACAAGTTGGCAACTCTGCAAGTTCCTTTTTTGATCCGTTTTTCAAGGTGATATGTCATAATTTTGATAAATGAGTCACGTTTATGCGGTTTTCTCGATAAATCACGAACGTGATTTTTCACAGAGAAACCGATTACACGACAAGATTCAGCAACTTTTAAGGGTTAAGATGTGAAAATATGAAAAAGTTGGCAACTCTGGAAGTTCCTTTTTTGATCCGTTATTCAAGGTGATATGTTATAATATTTATAAATGAGTCACGTTTATGCGGTTTTCACGATAATTCACGAACGTGATTTTTCACAGAGAAACCGATTACATGACAAGATTCAGCAACCTTTAAGGGTTAAGATGTGAAAATATGGTCAAGTTGGCAACTCTGCAAGTTCCTTTTTTAATCCGTTTTTCAAGGTGATATGTCATAATTTTGATAAATGAGTCACGTTTATGCGGTTTTCACGATAATTCACGAACGTGATTTTTCACAGAGAAACCGATTACACGACAAGATTCAGCAACCTTTAAGGGTTAAGATGTGAAAATATGGACAAGTTGGCAACTCTGCAAGTTCCTTTTTTGATCCGTTTTTCAAGGTGATATGTCATAATTTTGATAAATGAGTCACGTTTATGCGGTTTTCTCGATAAATCACGAACGTGATTTTTCACAGAGAAACCGATTACACGACAAGATTCAGCAACTTTTAAGGGTTAAGATGTGAAAATATGAACAAGTTGGCAACTCTGGAAGTTCCTTTTTTGATCCGTTATTCAAGGTGATATGTTATAATATTTATAAATGAGTCACGTTTGAGCGGTTTTCACGATAATTCACGAACGTGATTTTTCACAGAGAAACCGATTACATGACAAGATTCAGCAACCTTTAAGGGTTAAGATGTGAAAATATGGTCAAGTTGGCAACTCTGGAAGTTCCTTTTTTGATCCGTTTTTTTAGGTGATATGTTATAATTTTGATAAATGAGTCACGTTTGAGCGGTTTTCACGATAATTCACGAACGTGATTTTTCACAGAGAAACCGATTACACGACAAGATTCAGCAACTTTTAAGGGTTAAGATGTGAAAATATGAACAAGTTGGCAACTCTGGAAGTTCCTTTTTTGATCCGTTATTCAAGGTGATATGTTACAATATTGATAAATGAGTCACGTTTGAGCCGTTTTCACGATAATTCACGAACGTGATTTTTCACAGAGAAACCGATTACATGACATATTTCAGCAACCTCTAAGGGTTAAGATGTAAAAATATGGACAAGTTGGCAACTCAGGAAGTTCCTTTTTTGATCCGTTTTTCAAAGTGATATGTCATAATTTTTATAAATGAGTCACATTTATGCGGTTTTCTCGATAATTCACGAACATTGTTTTTCACAGAGAAGCCGATTACACGACAAGATTCAGCAACCTTTAAGGGTTAAGATGTGAAAATATGGTCAAGTTGGCAACTCTGGAAGTTCCTTTTTTGATCCGTTTTTCAAGGTGATATGTCATAATTTTGATAAATGAGTCACGTTTATGCGGTTTTCACGATAATTCACGAACGTGATTTTTTACAGAGAAACCGATTACATGACAAGATTCAGCAACCTTTAAGGGTTAAGATGTGAAAATATGGTTAAGTTGGCAACTCTGGAAGTTCCTTTTTTGATCCGTTTTTCAAGGTGATATGTCATAATTTTGATAAATGAGTCACGTTTATGCGGTTTTCACGATAATTCACGAACGTGATTTTTCACAGAGAAACCGATTACACGACAAGATTCAGCAACCTTTAAGGGTTAAGATGTGAAAATATGGACAAGTTGGCAACTCTGCAAGTTCCTTTTTTGATCCGTTTTTCAAGGTGATATGTCATAATTTTGATAAATGAGTCACGTTTATGCGGTTTTCACAATAATTCACGAACGTGAACATTGTGACTCATTAATCATAATTTTGATTAATGAGTCACGTTTATGCGGTTTTCACGATAATTCACGAACGTGATTTTTCACAGAGAAACCGATTACACGACAAGATTCAGCAACCTTTAAGGGTTAAGATGTGAAAATATGGACATGTTGGCAACTCTGCAAGTTCCTTTTTTGATCCGTTTTTCAAGGTGATATGTCATAATTTTGATAAATGAGTCACGTTTATGCGGTTTTCTCGATAAACCACGAACGTGATTTTTCACAGAGAAACCGATTACACGACAAGATTCAGCAACCTTTAAGGGTTAAGATGTGAAAATATGAACAAGTTGGCAACTCTGGAAGTTCCTTTTTTGATCCGTTATTCAAGGTGATATGTTATAATATTTATAAATGAGTCACGTTTGAGCGGTTTTCACGATAATTCACGAACGTGATTTTTCACAGAGAAACCGATTACACGACAAGATTCAGCAACCTTTAAGGGTTAAGATGTGAAAATATGGACAAGTTGGCAACTCTGGAAGTTCCTTTTTTGATCCGTTTTTCAAGGTGATATGTTATAATATTGATAAATGAGTCACGTTTGAGCCGTTTTCACGATAATTCACGAACGTGATTTTTCACAGAGAAACCGATTACATGACAAGATTCAGCAACCTCTAAGGGTTAAGATGTGAAAATATGGACAAGTTGGCAACTCAGGAAGTTCCTTTTTTGATCCGTTTTTCAAAGTGATATGTCATAATTTTTATAAATGAGTCACGTTTATGCGGTTTTCTCGATAATTCACGAACATTGTTTTTCACAGAGAAACCGATTACACGAGATGTGAAAATATGGACAAGTTGGCAACTCTGGAAGTTCCTTTTTTGATCCGTTATTCAAGGTGATATGTTATAATATTGATAAATGAGTCACGTTTGAGCCGTTTTCACGATAATTCACGAACGTGATTTTTCACAGTGAAACCGATTACATGACAAGATTCAGCAACCTTTAAGGGTTAAGATGTGAATATATGAACAAGTTGGCAACTCTGGAAGTTCCTTTTTTGATCCGTTTTTTAAGGTGATATGTCAATATGGTCAAGTTGGCAACTCTGGAAGTTCCTTTTTTGATCCGTTTTTTTAGGTGATATGTTATAATATTTATAAATGAGTCACGTTTGAGCGGTTTTCACGATAATTCACGAACGTGATTTTTCACAGAGAAACCGATTACATGACAAGATTCAGCAACCTTTAAGGGTTAAGATGTGAAAATATGGTCAAGTTGGCAACTCTGGAAGTTCCTTTTTTGATCCGTTTTTTTAGGTGATATGTTATAATTTTGATAAATGAGTCACGTTTGAGCGGTTTTCACGATAATTCACGAACGTGATTTTTCACAGAGAAACCGATTACACGACAAGATTCAGCAACTTTTAAGGGTTAAGATGTGAAAATATGAACAAGTTGGCAACTCTGGAAGTTCCTTTTTTGATCCGTTATTCAAGGTGATATGTTACAATATTGATAAATGAGTCACGTTTGAGCCGTTTTCACGATAATTCACGAACGTGATTTTTCACAGAGAAACCGATTACATGACATATTTCAGCAACCTCTAAGGGTTAAGATGTAAAAATATGGACAAGTTGGCAACTCAGGAAGTTCCTTTTTTGATCCGTTTTTCAAAGTGATATGTCATAATTTTTATAAATGAGTCACATTTATGCGGTTTTCTCGATAATTCACGAACATTGTTTTTCACAGAGAAGCCGATTACACGACAAGATTCAGCAACCTTTAAGGGTTAAGATGTGAAAATATGGTCAAGTTGGCAACTCTGGAAGTTCCTTTTTTGATCCGTTTTTCAAGGTGATATGTCATAATTTTGATAAATGAGTCACGTTTATGCGGTTTTCACGATAATTCACGAACGTGATTTTTTACAGAGAAACCGATTACATGACAAGATTCAGCAACCTTTAAGGGTTAAGATGTGAAAATATGGTTAAGTTGGCAACTCTGGAAGTTCCTTTTTTGATCCGTTTTTCAAGGTGATATGTCATAATTTTGATAAATGAGTCACGTTTATGCGGTTTTCACGATAATTCACGAACGTGATTTTTCACAGAGAAACCGATTACACGACAAGATTCAGCAACCTTTAAGGGTTAAGATGTGAAAATATGGACAAGTTGGCAACTCTGCAAGTTCCTTTTTTGATCCGTTTTTCAAGGTGATATGTCATAATTTTGATAAATGAGTCACGTTTATGCGGTTTTCACAATAATTCACGAACGTGAACATTGTGACTCATTAATCATAATTTTGATTAATGAGTCACGTTTATGCGGTTTTCACGATAATTCACGAACGTGATTTTTCACAGAGAAACCGATTACACGACAAGATTCAGCAACCTTTAAGGGTTAAGATGTGAAAATATGGACATGTTGGCAACTCTGCAAGTTCCTTTTTTGATCCGTTTTTCAAGGTGATATGTCATAATTTTGATAAATGAGTCACGTTTATGCGGTTTTCTCGATAAATCACGAACGTGATTTTTCACAGAGAAACCGATTACACGACAAGATTCAGCAACCTTTAAGGGTTAAGATGTGAAAATATGAACAAGTTGGCAACTCTGGAAGTTCCTTTTTTGATCCGTTATTCAAGGTGATATGTTATAATATTTATAAATGAGTCACGTTTGAGCGGTTTTCACGATAATTCACGAACGTGATTTTTCACAGAGAAACCGATTACACGACAAGATTCAGCAACCTTTAAGGGTTAAGATGTGAAAATATGGACAAGTTATCAACTCTGGAAGTTCCTTTTTTGATCCGTTTTTCAAGGTGATATGTTATAATATTGATAAATGAGTCACGTTTGAGCCGTTTTCACGATAATTCACGAACGTGATTTTTCACAGAGAAACCGATTACATGACAAGATTCAGCAACCTCTAAGGGTTAAGATGTGAAAATATGGACAAGTTGGCAACTCAGGAAGTTCCTTTTTTGATCCGTTTTTCAAAGTGATATGTCATAATTTTTATAAATGAGTCACGTTTATGCGGTTTTCTCGATAATTCACGAACATTGTTTTTCACAGAGAAACCGATTACACGAGATGTGAAAATATGGACAAGTTGGCAACTCTGGAAGTTCCTTTTTTGATCCGTTATTCAAGGTGATATGTTATAATATTGATAAATGAGTCACGTTTGAGCCGTTTTCACGATAATTCACGAACGTGATTTTTCACAGTGAAACCGATTACATGACAAGATTCAGCAACCTTTAAGGGTTAAGATGTGAATATATGAACAAGTTGGCAACTCTGGAAGTTCCTTTTTTGATCCGTTTTTTAAGGTGATATGTCATAATTTTGATAAATGAGTCACGTTTATGCGGTTTTCACGATAATTCACGAACGTGATTTTTCACAGAGAAACCGATTACACGACAAGATTCAGCAACCTTTAAGGGTTAAGATGTGAAAATATGGACAAGTTGGCAACTCTGCAAGTTCCTTTTTTGATCCGTTTTTCAAGGTGATATGTCATAATTTTGATAAATGAGTCACGTTTATGCGGTTTTCACAATAATTCACGAACGTGATTTTTCACAGAGAAACCGATTACACGACAAGATTCAGCAACCTTTAAGGGTTAAGATGTGCAAATATGAACAAGTTGGCAACTCTGGAAGTTCCTTTTTTGATCCGTTTTTCAAGGTGATATGTTATAATTTTGATAAATGAGTCACGTTTGAGCGGTTTTCACGATAATTCACGAACGTGATTTTTCACAGAGAAACCGATTACACGACAAGATTCAGCAACCTTTAAGGGTTAAGATGTGAAAATATGGACAAGTTGGCAACTCTGGAAGTTCCTTTTTTGATCCGTTTTTCAAGGTGATATGTCATAATTTTGATAATTGAGTCACGTTTATGCGGTTTTCACAATAATTCACGAACGTGATTTTTCACAGAGAAACCGATTACACGACAAGATTCAGCAACCTTTAAGGGTTAAGATGTGAAAATATGGACAAGTTGGCAACTCAGGAAGTTCCTTTTTTGATCCGTTTTTCAAGGTGATATGTTATAATATTGATAAATGAGTCACGTTTGAGCCGTTTTCACGATAATTCACGAACGTGATTTTTCACAGTGAAACCGATTACATGACAAGATTCAGCAACCTTTAAGGGTTAAGATGTGAAAATATGGTCAAGTTGGCAACTCTGGAAGTTCCTTTTTTGATCCGTTTTTCAAGGTGATATGTTATAATTTTGATAAATGAGTCACGTTTGAGCCGTTTTCACGATAATTCACGAACGTGAACATTGTGACTCATTAATCATAATTTTGATTAATGAGTCACGTTTATGCGGTTTTCACGATAATTCACGAACGTGATTTTTCACAGAGAAACCGATTACACGACAAGATTCAGCAACCTTTAAGGGTTAAGATGTGAAAATATGGACAAGTTGGCAACTCTGCAAGTTCCTTTTTTAATCCGTTTTTCAAGGTGATATGTCATAATTTTGATAAATGAGTCACGTTTATGCGGTTTTCACGATAATTCACGAACGTGATTTTTCACAGAGAAACCGATTACACGACAAGATTCAGCAACCTTTAAGGGTTAAGATGTAAAAATATGGACAAGTTGGCAACTCTGCAAGTTCCTTTTTTGATCCGTTTTTCAAGGTGATATGTCATAATTTTGATAAATGAGTCACGTTTATGCGGTTTTCTCGATAAATCACGAACGTGATTTTTCACAGAGAAACCGATTACACGACAAGATTCAGCAACCTTTAAGGGTTAAGATGTGAAAATATGAACAAGTTGGCAACTCTGGAAGTTCCTTTTTTGATCCGTTATTCAAGGTGATATGTTATAATATTTATAAATGAGTCACGTTTGAGCGGTTTTCACGATAATTCACGAACGTGATTTTTCACAGAGAAACCGATTACACGACAAGATTCAGCAACCTTTAAGGGTTAAGATGTGAAAATATGGACAAGTTGGCAACTCTGGAAGTTCCTTTTTTGATTCGTTTTTCAAGGTGATATGTCATAATTTTGATAAATGAGTCACGTTTGAGCCGTTTTCATGATAATTCACGAACGTGATTTTTCACAGAGAAACCGATTACACGACAAGATTCAGCAACCTTTAAGGGTTAAGATGTGCAAATATGAACAAGTTGGCAACTCTGGAAGTTCCTTTTTTGATCCGTTTTTCAAGGTGATATGTTATAATTTTGATAAATGAGTCACGTTTGAGCGGTTTTCACGATAATTCACGAACGTGATTTTTCACAGAGAAACCGATTACACGACAAGATTCAGCAACCTTTAAGGGTTAAGATGTGAAAATATGGACAAGTTGGCAACTCTGGAAGTTCCTTTTTTGATCCGTTTTTCAAGGTGATATGTCATAATTTTGATAAATGAGTCACGTTTATGCGGTTTTTACGATAATTCACGACCGTGATTTTTCACAGAGAAACCGATTACACGACAAGATTCAGCAACCTTTAAGGGTTAAGATGTGAAAATATGGACAAGTTGGCAACTCAGGAAGTTCCTTTTTTGATCCGTTTTTCAAGGTGATATGTTATAATATTGATAAATGAGTCACGTTTGAGCCGTTTTCACGATAATTAACGAACGTGATTTTTTACAGTGAAACCGATTACATGACAAGATTCAGCAGCCTTTAAGGGTTAAGATGTGAAAATATGGTCAAGTTGGCAACTCTGGAAGTTCCTTTTTTGATCCGTTTTTCAAGGTGATATGTTATAATTTTGATAAATGAGTCACGTTTGAGCCGTTTTCACGATAATTCACGAACGTGAACATTGTGACTCATTAATCATAATTTTGATTAATGAGTCACGTTTATGCGGTTTTCACGATAATTCACGAACGTGATTTTTCACAGAGAAACCGATTACACGACAAGATTCAGCAACCTTTAAGGGTTAAGATGTGAAAATATGGACAAGTTGGCAACTCTGCAAGTTCCTTTTTTAATCCGTTTTTCAAGGTGATATGTCATAATTTTGATAAATGAGTCACGTTTATGCGGTTTTCACGATAATTCACGAACATGATTTTTCACAGAGAAACCGATTACACGACAAGATTCAGCAACCTTTAAGGGTTAAGATGTGAAAATATGGACAAGTTGGCAACTCTGCAAGTTCCTTTTTTGATCCGTTTTTCAAGGTGATATGTCATAATTTTGATAAATGAGTCACGTTTATGCGGTTTTCTCGATAAATCACGAACGTGATTTTTCACAGAGAAACCGATTACACGACAAGATTCAGCAACTTTTAAGGGTTAAGATGTGAAAATATGAACAAGTTGGCAACTCTGGAAATTCCTTTTTTGATCCGTTATTCAAGGTGATATGTTATAATATTTATAAATGAGTCACGTTTGAGCGGTTTTCACGATAATTCACGAACGTGATTTTTCACAGAGAAACCGATTACATGACAAGATTCAGCAACCTTTAAGGGTTAAGATGTGAAAATATGGTCAAGTTGGCAACTCTGGAAGTTCCTTTTTTGATCCGTTTTTTTAGGTGATATGTTATAATTTTGATAAATGAGTCACGTTTGAGCGGTTTTCACGATAATTCACGAACGTGATTTTTCACAGAGAAACCGATTACACGACAAGATTCAGCAACTTTTAAGGGTTAAGATGTGAAAATATGAACAAGTTGGCAACTCTGGAAGTTCCTTTTTTGATCCGTTATTCAAGGTGATATGTTACAATATTGATAAATGAGTCACGTTTGAGCCGTTTTCACGATAATTCACGAACGTGATTTTTCACAGAGAAACCGATTACATGACATATTTCAGCAACCTCTAAGGGTTAAGATGTAAAAATATGGACAAGTTGGCAACTCAGGAAGTTCCTTTTTTGATCCGTTTTTCAAAGTGATATGTCATAATTTTTATAAATGAGTCACATTTATGCGGTTTTCTCGATAATTCACGAACATTGTTTTTCACAGAGAAGCCGATTACACGACAAGATTCAGCAACCTTTAAGGGTTAAGATGTGAAAATATGGTCAAGTTGGCAACTCTGGAAGTTCCTTTTTTGATCCGTTTTTCAAGGTGATATGTCATAATTTTTATAAATGAGTCACGTTTATGCGGTTTTCACGATAATTCACGAACGTGATTTTTCACAAAGAAACCGATTACACGACAAGATTCAGCAACCTTTAAGGGTTAAGATGTGAAAATATGGACAAGTTGGCAACTCTGCAAGTTCCTTTTTTGATCCGTTTTTCAAGGTGATATGTCATAATTTTGATAAATGAGTCACGTTTATGCGGTTTTCACAATAATTCACGAACGTGATTTTTCACAGAGAAACCGATTACACGACAAGATTCCTTTAAGGGTTAAGATGTGCAAATATGAACAAGTTGGCAACTCTGGAAGTTCCTTTTTTGATCCGTTTTTCAAGGTGATATGTTATAATTTTGATAAATGAGTCACGTTTGAGCGGTTTTCACGATAATTCACGAACGTGATTTTTCACAGAGAAACCGATTACACGACAAGATTCAGCAACCTTTAAGGGTTAAGATGTGAAAATATGGACAAGTTGGCAACTCTGGAAGTTCCTTTTTTGATCCGTTTTTCAAGGTGATATGTGATAATTTTGATAAATGAGTCACGTTTGAGCGGTTTTCACGATAATTAACGAACGTGATTTTTCACAGAGAAACCGATTACATGACAAGATTCAGCAACCTTTAAGGGTTAAGATGTGAAAATATGGTCAAGTTGGCAACTCTGGAAGTTCCTTTTTTGATCCGTTTTTCAAGGTGATATGTCATATGTCATAATTCACGAACGTGATTTTTCACAGAGAAACCGATTACACGACAAGATTCAGCAACCTTTAAGGGTTAAGATGTGAAAATATGGACATGTTGGCAACTCTGCAAGTTCCTTTTTTGATCCGTTTTTCAAGGTGATATGTCATAATTTTGATAAATGAGTCACGTTTATGCGGTTTTCTCGATAAATCACGAACGTGATTTTTCACAGAGAAACCGATTACACGACAAGATTCAGCAACCTTTAAGGGTTAAGATGTGAAAATATGAACAAGTTGGCAACTCTGGAAGTTCCTTTTTTGATCCGTTATTCAAGGTGATATGTTATAATATTTATAAATGAGTCACGTTTGAGCGGTTTTCACGATAATTCACGAACGTGATTTTTCACAGAGAAACCGATTACACGACAAGATTCAGCAACCTTTAAGGGTTAAGATGTGAAAATATGGACAAGTTGGCAACTCTGGAAGTTCCTTTTTTGATCCGTTTTTCAAGGTGATATGTTATAATATTGATAAATGAGTCACGTTTGAGCCGTTTTCACGATAATTCACGAACGTGATTTTTCACAGAGAAACCGATTACATGACAAGATTCAGCAACCTCTAAGGGTTAAGATGTGAAAATATGGACAAGTTGGCAACTCAGGAAGTTCCTTTTTTGATCCGTTTTTCAAAGTGATATGTCATAATTTTTATAAATGAGTCACGTTTATGCGGTTTTCTCGATAATTCACGAACATTGTTTTTCACAGAGAAACCGATTACACGAGATGTGAAAATATGGACAAGTTGGCAACTCTGGAAGTTCCTTTTTTGATCCGTTATTCAAGGTGATATGTTATAATATTGATAAATGAGTCACGTTTGAGCCGTTTTCACGATAATTCACGAACGTGATTTTTCACAGTGAAACCGATTACATGACAAGATTCAGCAACCTTTAAGGGTTAAGATGTGAATATATGAACAAGTTGGCAACTCTGGAAGTTCCTTTTTTGATCCGTTTTTTAAGGTGATATGTCATAATTTTGATAAATGAGTCACGTTTATGCGGTTTTCACGATAATTCACGATCGTGATTTTTCACAGAGAAACCGATTACACGACAAGATTCAGCAACCTTTAAGGGTTAAGATGTGAAAATATGGACAAGTTGGCAACTCTGCAAGTTCCTTTTTTGATCCGTTTTTCAAGGTGATATGTCATAATTTTGATAAATGAGTCACGTTTATGCGGTTTTCACAATAATTCACGAACGTGATTTTTCACAGAGAAACCGATTACACGACAAGATTCAGCAACCTTTAAGGGTTAAGATGTGCAAATATGAACAAGTTGGCAACTCTGGAAGTTCCTTTTTTGATCCGTTTTTCAAGGTGATATGTTATAATTTTGATAAATGAGTCACGTTTGAGCGGTTTTCACGATAATTCACGAACGTGATTTTTCACAGAGAAACCGATTACACGACAAGATTCAGCAACCTTTAAGGGTTAAGATGTGAAAATATGGACAAGTTGGCAACTCTGGAAGTTCCTTTTTTGATCCGTTTTTCAAGGTGATATGTCATAATTTTGATAAATGAGTCACGTTTATGCGGTTTTCACAATAATTCACGAACGTGATTTTTCACAGAGAAACCGATTACACGACAAGATTCAGCAACCTTTAAGGGTTAAGATGTGAAAATATGGACAAGTTGGCAACTCAGGAAGTTCCTTTTTTGATCCGTTTTTCAAGGTGATATGTTATAATATTGATAAATGAGTCACGTTTGAGCCGTTTTCACGATAATTCACGAACGTGATTTTTCACAGTGAAACCGATTACATGACAAGATTCAGCAACCTTTAAGGGTTAAGATGTGAAAATATGGTCAAGTTGGCAACTCTGGAAGTTCCTTTTTTGATCCGTTTTTCAAGGTGATATGTTATAATTTTGATAAATGAGTCACGTTTGAGCCGTTTTCACGATAATTCACGAACGTGAACATTGTGACTCATTAATCATAATTTTGATTAATGAGTCACGTTTATGCGGTTTTCACGATAATTCACGAACGTGATTTTTCACAGAGAAACCGATTACACGACAAGATTCAGCAACCTTTAAGGGTTAAGATGTGAAAATATGGACAAGTTGGCAACTCTGCAAGTTCCTTTTTTAATCCGTTTTTCAAGGTGATATGTCATAATTTTGATAAATGAGTCACGTTTATGCGGTTTTCACGATAATTCACGAACGTGATTTTTCACAGAGAAACCGATTACACGACAAGATTCAGCAACCTTTAAGGGTTAAGATGTAAAAATATGGACAAGTTGGCAACTCTGCAAGTTCCTTTTTTGATCCGTTTTTCAAGGTGATATGTCATAATTTTGATAAATGAGTCACGTTTATGCGGTTTTCTCGATAAATCACGAACGTGATTTTTCACAGAGAAACCGATTACACGACAAGATTCAGCAACCTTTAAGGGTTAAGATGTGAAAATATGAACAAGTTGGCAACTCTGGAAGTTCCTTTTTTGATCCGTTATTCAAGGTGATATGTTATAATATTTATAAATGAGTCACGTTTGAGCGGTTTTCACGATAATTCACGAACGTGATTTTTCACAGAGAAACCGATTACACGACAAGATTCAGCAACCTTTAAGGGTTAAGATGTGAAAATATGGACAAGTTGGCAACTCTGGAAGTTCCTTTTTTGATTCGTTTTTCAAGGTGATATGTCATAATTTTGATAAATGAGTCACGTTTGAGCCGTTTCATGATAATTCACGAACGTGATTTTTCACAGAGAAACCGATTACACGACAAGATTCAGCAACCTTTAAGGGTTAAGATGTGCAAATATGAACAAGTTGGCAACTCTGGAAGTTCCTTTTTTGATCCGTTTTTCAAGGTGATATGTTATAATTTTGATAAATGAGTCACGTTTGAGCGGTTTTCACGATAATTCACGAACGTGATTTTTCACAGAGAAACCGATTACACGACAAGATTCAGCAACCTTTAAGGGTTAAGATGTGAAAATATGGACAAGTTGGCAACTCTGGAAGTTCCTTTTTTGATCCGTTTTTCAAGGTGATATGTCATAATTTTGATAAATGAGTCACGTTTATGCGGTTTTTACGATAATTCACGACCGTGATTTTTCACAGAGAAACCGATTACATGACAAGATTCAGCAACCTTTAAGGGTTAAGATGTGAAAATATGGACAAGTTGGCAACTCAGGAAGTTCCTTTTTTGATCCGTTTTTCAAGGTGATATGTTATAATATTGATAAATGAGTCACGTTTGAGCCGTTTTCACGATAATTCACGAACGTGATTTTTCACAGTGAAACCGATTACATGACAAGATTCAGCAACCTTTAAGGGTTAAGATGTGAAAATATGGTCAAGTTGGCAACTCTGGAAGTTCATTTTTTGATCCGTTTTTCAAGGTGATATGTTATAATTTTGATAAATGAGTCACGTTTGAGCCGTTTTCACGATAATTCACGAACGTGAACATTGTGACTCATTAATCATAATTTTGATTAATGAGTCACGTTTATGCGGGTTTCACGATAATTCACGAACGTGATTTTTCACAGAGAAACCGATTACACGACAAGATTCAGCAACCTTTAAGGGTTAAGATGTGAAAATATGGACAAGTTGGCAACTCTGCAAGTTCCTTTTTTAATCCGTTTTTCAAGGTGATATGTCATAATTTTGATAAATGAGTCACGTTTATGCGGTTTTCACGATAATTCACGAACGTGATTTTTCACAGAGAAACCGATTACACGACAAGATTCAGCAACCTTTAAGGGTTAAGATGTGAAAATATGAACAAGTTGGCAACTCTGGAAGTTCCTTTTTGGATCCGTTTTTCAAGGTGATATGTTATAATTTTGATAAATGAGTCACGTTTGAGCGGTTTTCACGATAATTCACGAACGTGATTTTTCACAGAGAAACCGATTACACGACAAGATTCAGCAACCTTTAAGGGTTAAGATGTGAAAATATGGACAAGTTGGCAACTCTGGAAGTTCCTTTTTTGATCCGTTTTTCAAGGTGATATGTCATAATTTTGATAAATGAGTCACGTTTATGCGGTTTTCACAATAATTCACGAACGTGATTTTTCACAGAGAAACCGATTACACGACAAGATTCAGCAACCTTTAAGGGTTAAGATGTGCAAATATGAACAAGTTGGCAACTCTGGAAGTTCCTTTTTTGATCCGTTTTTCAAGGTGATATGTTATAATTTTGATAAATGAGTCACGTTTGAGCGGTTTTCACGATAATTCACGAACGTGATTTTTCACAGAGAAACCGATTACACGACAAGATTCAGCAACCTTTAAGGGTTAAGATGTGAAAATATGGACAAGTTGGCAACTCTGGAAGTTCCTTTTTTGATCCGTTTTTCAAGGTGATATGTCATAATTTTGATAAATGAGTCACGTTTATGCGGTTTTCACGATAATTCACGAACGTGATTTTTCACAGAGAAACCGATTACACGACAAGATTCAGCAACCTTTAAGGGTTAAGATGTGAAAATATGGACAAGTTGGCAACTCAGGAAGTTCCTTTTTTGATCCGTTTTTCAAGGTGATATGTTATAATATTGATAAATGAGTCACGTTTGAGCCGTTTTCACGATAATTAACGAACGTGATTTTTCACAGTGAAACCGATTACATGACAAGATTCAGCAGCCTTTAAGGGTTAAGATGTGAAAATATGGTCAAGTTGGCAACTCTGGAAGTTCCTTTTTTGATCCGTTTTTCAAGGTGATATGTTATAATTTTGATAAATGAGTCACGTTTGAGCCGTTTTCACGATAATTCACGAACGTGAACATTGTGACTCATTAATCATAATTTTGATTAATGAGTCACGTTTATGCGGTTTTCACGATAATTCACGAACGTGATTTTTCACAGAGAAACCGATTACACGACAAGATTCAGCAACCTTTAAGGGTTAAGATGTGAAAATATGGACAAGTTGGCAACTCTGCAAGTTCCTTTTTTAATCCGTTTTTCAAGGTGATATGTCATAATTTTGATAAATGAGTCACGTTTATGCGGTTTTCACGATAATTCACGAACGTGATTTTTCACAGAGAAACCGATTACACGACAAGATTCAGCAACCTTTAAGGGTTAAGATGTGAAAATATGGACAAGTTGGCAACTCTGCAAGTTCCTTTTTTGATCCGTTTTTCAAGGTGATATGTCATAATTTTGATAAATGAGTCACGTTTATGCGGTTTTCTCGATAAATCACGAACGTGATTTTTCACAGAGAAACCGATTACACGACAAGATTCAGCAACTTTTAAGGGTTAAGATGTGAAAATATGAACAAGTTGGCAACTCTGGAAGTTCCTTTTTTGATCCGTTATTCAAGGTGATATGTTATAATATTTATAAATGAGTCACGTTTGAGCGGTTTTCACGATAATTCACGAACGTGATTTTTCACAGAGAAACCGATTACATGACAAGATTCAGCAACCTTTAAGGGTTAAGATGTGAAAATATGGTCAAGTTGGCAACTCTGGAAGTTCCTTTTTTGATCCGTTTTTTTAGGTGATATGTTATAATTTTGATAAATGAGTCACGTTTGAGCGGTTTTCACGATAATTCACGAACGTGATTTTTCACAGAGAAACCGATTACACGACAAGATTCAGCAACTTTTAAGGGTTAAGATGTGAAAATATGAACAAGTTGGCAACTCTGGAAGTTCCTTTTTTGATCCGTTATTCAAGGTGAT
>CATORG010000026.1:77500-158181 GCA_951804985.1 Dryomyza anilis | reverse complement strand
ACTTTGAAATTAATATAATATTACGTCACTTTCATCTAATAGTCTTTCGTTTTCAAATAGAGAAAGAGGCACTTAATTAAACTTTTAATGATAATTTTTTAACATTTTTAATGTTTAACTTTAACTTTTTTAAAATAAGTTACAGTTCTTAATTATATACAATAATTGATGTATCGAAAATATTGTTGATTTGGTTTTGTTTGCGACATTTCATTAATTTCGAAACAAATCATTTGACCTTGGATTGTAATTGAATAACAATTAAAAAAATGGTTATCTGAATTAAACTTTAATGTCACTTGACTTTGAAACTTATAAATTTGTTTAAAATTACGTCAATTTCGTCTAATAGTTATTTTTTTATAAAATATAGAAATAGGCACTAAATTAATAAATAAAAAAATATATCAATATTTTAAGTGAAATAAGTAATTGAAGAGGTGCATGAAGGGCGTTATGTGAAAAATTAAGTTTTGAGATATTTCAGTTTAAATTATTGAAATGTTCGTATCTCATAAATTAATGAACCGATATTATGAGTTCAAAATGTTCATTAAAATACTATATTAAATAAAGTCAAAAAATGTTTACTTGTTAAATTTAAACCACGCATAAAAGCAAATTCGTTTATTGTAGCGCAAGGTGTTATGGGTCTAATATCGAAAAGTTACTTTCAGTATTTTCTTTTGTTGAATTTTTAAAAATACAGGAAGACCAAAATAATGGTTTATTAAAAAAAGGGCTATATATTGAAATCTAGAGCCAAATTTCGAAAACTTATACCATTTTCAGAATCAGTGCCATAAATGTATCCAATATTTGTTGAAACTTTTACTACCCCAAAATTATTGTAGGGCAGTTTAGTTAAAAAGAAATTATAAGACGGAATTAGATTCATCTAACGAAGGTGGAAGCATTAAAGTTATGTTGTGTTTAACAATGCATACAAAATTTACATTTAGTTTATTACATATTTAGAAAAGTATTAATATAGATAAGTGAATCAAAATAAATGACAATAAGAATATTTTCAAAATATGTTAGTGCCTTATTTTAATATTACTCATTGACACAGTGAATAAATGCATGATTGTTCATTTTATTTTCTTAAATAGCAGCACTTTTAATACTATTTATAGCATTTTTCTAATCCCGAAAATCCCGGGATTTCAGTTTTGAATCCCGGGATTATTTCGGGACTGATTTTAGGCTCAATCCCGGGATACCGGGATCGACATACCTATTACATATGCTACACCCAGATCAACCAAATATCTTGGTTGTAGCGCCTATCAATGCAAATAAATAGTTGGAAACAGATTTCACAAAAACCAGTAAAATAGTTGAATTTTCCAACGTTATAGTTGGAAAACACTTTAATTGTCAGCTAACAATATGATTGTCAAAGATATCACCATCAATATTAGAGAAAAATAACATTAAACCACAATGAAAAAGTTAGTTTAACCAAAAGATAAATTCAATAGCAATGTCATAGTCATTCTGTCTTAGTAATACAGTATACAATGCCAATTTTTAGTGGCCATCAACAATTGGAAATTAGTTAATGTAACTATTGCTATTTAACTATTTCGAATTGTTTGATACAACAATTCAACAGTGTTTTAAATTACAAATTTTTGGTTTGAAAATACCAAAATCGTTAAACTGTTAAACAACAATAATTTTTTATCGAATATTTTTTTTTTCTGAGTTTCACAGAAACCTATTTCTATACCGCGCTACCTCTCGGCAGTAAATGGTAAACCTACGAGAGTAAACCATTGCCTAAGAAAAACCCTCACTCGCCGTTCGGAGTTGATAATAAACGGTTGGTCATACCATTTTGCATACAAATATAAGACGCACAGCTCAAACTTCTTATAGGACTGTAGCGCCAAACTATTATTATATATTATTAGTACATATGCCGCTATTATTACTATTAATATCAGCATTAATATGCCGTTATTTCATTTTGACGATTCAGTAATTGGCGTTCTTGGTTATTAGTTAATTGTACTAATATTTCGTCGAAATCACGATGCCCATCTCTTAATGCAGATCTAATTTTGCTGTGATCTGACACTAAGATCGTTAACGGTGTTTGTGATATATTTGAATACATTAATGATGACCAATTGCCTTGTAGATTTGCTACCATAACCGTATGTTCTTTCTTCTTGTATGTTATATTCCTAATTCTTTGATGTGTATACTCGTATGTGTATATTGCAAGCTTCATATATGGACATTCAATCCAGGTCGAATAGTGTCAATTTGACCCACAAACTGCTTCGAAAAATGCTGGTGTATTGATTTGACCCACAAACTGCTTCGAAAAATGCATATATAGTTTAACTACTAGGCTGGAACACCGGTGTGAAGATAGCCCACAAGGCGAATTGGAAGATAGCCCACAATTTGAATTCGCCGCAATTTTTTTTTTTGCTTAAAAGTACAAAATGTCATTGTTTTATAGATAAATTCCATTATTTATGCAATTAAATGATCATTAATGCAGTTAAAATACCAAAAACTATACATTTTTGACGAATTAACTGACTTTCAGTGCACTTCAGTTGGCCATAGTATATCAATGCATATTGCGTTGAAATACTAAATTTTCGTATCCTAAAATAACTTAATAGTATAACAAAGGCATTAGAAGATATTTTTGGTGTCGGTCCACCTCAGAATTATGTGAAAACCTCTATAAAAACCTGTTTAAAATCACAAAAACACGTAAGTACTCATATGAGGTACTCATATGAGGACAATACATTGTTAATAGAATTTAAAGATTGGCCAATTTTAATCATTGTGTCCGGTGAATGCATTGTGTTTGGCAAATACTTCTTTCATTTTCGCATATATCAGAATTTGTTGACTGGATTGGTGTGAGGTAAATACTTTTTTCGTCAGCAGAAGAATTCACATTATTTTTCTTTTTTTATTTTATTGAATATTGGTTTAAAATTATTCTTATAAAATAATCTAATATTTAAATAATTTTTTTGAGTTTTCTTTAATTTTAATAAATTAAACAATGAATTCAAAAATGAGTTAGTATTTCTATAATTTTTATTAACTGTATTTTCTTCTAAAACAGTTATATCATTTATGTTCATAGCTTCTTCTACCTTATCAGCAAATTTATCGAAACTTAATTTTTTTCCACATTTCTCTTTAGCTATAGTAAAAATCAGATAAAGTACTATAATTATGACACAATATAATATTAATTTAGGTGTATCAGAAAAGTAATATTCATATTTACAGTATTACAAACAATTACACAATTTCGAGGATGTTAGCATATGATGTGTGGTTCCAGCGATGTTGTCAGAATTTATATTTTCTTTATGAATTTGAAAAGTATATGTTGAACGTAAGTGCTTTTTGTTGGTTTTTGGTTCGTTTTTTATTATTATAAGTAATTTTATATATTTTATATATAAATTATATTTTTTATTAGTTAAGTATTAATATTTTTGGTTTAAATATTGCGCTTTTTAATAACTGTAGTACTTAACAATGTTCTTTTTTAAAACTCTTCTTTAAAACTTAAACGTCATTTCTTGAGGAATTTTTATTTTCTTGATGATTTGAAGAGATATGTAACGTTTTCATAAGTGCTTTTTGTTGGTTCTTGGTTGGTTTTATTGGTGTTTTTTTATATTTTTTATATATAAATTATTTTTTTTTTAGTTAAGTAATAACATTTTTTGTTTAAATATTTCGTTTTTTAACAACTCTAGTACTTAACAATGCTCTTTTTTAAACTCTTTTTTAAAACACTTTTTTAAAACTTTTTGAATTAAAAAACGAAATAAGTCTGTTTCTATATGTATATAGATATATACATATATATATATATATATATATATATATATATATATATATATATATATATATATATATATATACATATATATATATATATATATATATATATATATATATATATATATATATATATATATATATATATATATATATATGTATATATGTATATATGTATATGTATATATGTATATATATATATATATTTATATATATATATATATATATCTATATATATATATATATATATATATATATATATATATATATATATTTATATATAATACCAATATTTGATTAAACGCGAAAATCGTTTGCAAAAGTTATTCAAAAAATAACCAAACTTTTATATTCTGATTATAAAACTTTCGAAATTTTATTAACCCCTTTCTGTATTACTAACAAAAACAACGAAACGAATATTTTCAAACTTTGAAATTAATATAATATTACGTCACTTTCGTCTAATAGTCTTTCGTTTTCAAATAGAGAAAGAGGCACTTAATTAAACTTTTAATGATAATTTTTTAACATTTTTAATGTTTAACTTTAACTTTTTTAAAATAAGTTACAGTTCTTAATTATATACAATAATTGATGTATCGAAAATATTGTTGATTTGGTTTTGTTTGCGACATTTCATTAATTTCGAAACAAATCATTTGACCTTGGATTGTAATTGAATAACAATTAAAAAAATGGTTATCTGAATTAAACTTTAATGTCACTTGACTTTGAAACTTATAAATTTGTTTAAAATTACGTCAATTTCGTCTAATAGTTATTTTTTTATAAAATATAGAAATAGGCACTAAATTAATAAATAAAAAAATATATCAATATTTTAAGTGAAATAAGTAATTGAAGAGGTGCATGAAGGGCGTTATGTGAAAAATTAAGTTTTGAGATATTTCAGTTTAAATTATTGAAATGTTCGTATCTCATAAATTAATGAACCGATATTATGAGTTCAAAATGTTCATTAAAATACTATCCTATTAATATAATAAATCTGTTTGTTCGTTTGTACGTTTGTACGTTTGTACGTTTGTACGTTTGTTCCGCTTCTCCGTCTAAACGGCTGATCCGATTTCCTTGAAATTTTTACCACAGATGCGGTATGGTCTGGAAGGAATGATAGGCTATATATGGGCGGGATTGGACAAAGAGGCGTGGCACCTCCCATACAACCTAAACTTTCAATACGATATAACTCGGCACTTTCACCAGCTACGAACATGAAACAAAAAACTCAAATACACAAAAAAATTTAAAAACAAAAAAACAAAAGCACAAAACAAAATCAAAAATACAAAAGCAAAAGCAATCACGTTTGTTCCGCTTCTCCGTCTAAACGGCTGATCCGATTTTCTTGAAATTTTTACCACAGATGCGGTATGGTCTGGAAGGAATGATAGGCTATATATGGGCGGGATTGGGCAAAGAGGCGTGGCACCTCCCATGCAACCTAAACACGATATAACTCGGCACTTTCACAGCAACGAACATGAAACAAAAAACTCAAATACAAAAAAAAAAATAAAAACAAAAAAGCAAAAGCACAACACAAAACAAAAGCAAAAATACAAAAACAAAACCAATCACATAAAACCACAATCCAAACTAAATGAAAAACAAAAAAAGGAAAGAAAAAGAAAAACAAACTCACCACACTAAAACTAACCAAACTAAAACTCACCACACTAAAATTCACCCTTAAATTAACCACACTGAAACCCACCACACTATAATTCACCACACTAAAACTCACCACACTAAAATTCACCACACTAAAATTTCACCACACTAAAACTCACCACACAAAAATTCACCACACTAAAACTCACCACACTAAAATTTCTCCACATTAAAACTCATCACACTAAAACTCACCACACTAAAACTCACTATACCCAAAAGTCGCCACACTCAAACTCACCGCACTAAAATTCACAACACTAAAACTCACCACATTTAAACTCACCATACCAAAACTCACCACACTAAAACTTACCACACTAAAACTCACCACACTTAAACTCACCACACTAAAACTCACCACACAAAAATTCAACACACTAAAATTGAACACACTAAAACTGACCACACTAAAATTTCACCACACTAAAACTCACCACACTAAAACTCACTACACTAAAATTTCACCACATTAAAATTCACCACTTTTAAACTCACCACATTAAAACTCACTACACTCAAATTTCGATACACTAAAACTTACCACACTAAAACTCACCGCACTAAAATTCACCACACTAAAACCCACCGCACTATAATTAACCACACTAAAACTCACCACCCTAAAATTCACTACACTAAAACTCACCACTATAAAATTCATCACATTAAAATTCATCACACTAAAACTCACCACAATAAAATTCACCACACTAAAACCCACCACACTATAATTGACCACACTAAAACTCACCACACTTAAAAACACCACACTTAAACTCACCACACTCAAATTCACCACACTAAAACTCACCACACTAAAACTCACCACACCAAAACTAACCACAATTAAACTCACCACTCCAAAATTCACCACATCTAAACTCACTACACCGAAACTTACTACATTAAAACCCACCACTCTAAAACTTCTACTGGGAAAAACTCTACGGGGAAGAATTCTACGGGAAAGAATTCTACCGGGAACAATTCTACCGGGATGAATTCTACGTTGAGAATTCTACGGGAAAGCGTTCTATGTGGATTTTACGGGAAGATTTCTACTGAGAATAATTCTGCGGAGAAGCGCAGTCTGAGAAAAAATTGTCTTTGAGAAAAGTTGTTTTGGCGGAGAATTATTTGGTTACCACATTTATTAAACGAATAAAAAAATTTCAACAGCTAAGCACGGGCCCCTCATATCAATAATAAAAAAATGTTTTTTATATTAATAAAATCGCTCCATATCTTTGAATTCAGAAAATCTTGGCACGAGTCGTGCACGGGTCCAGCTAGTATTAAATAAAGTCAAAAAATGTTTACTTGTTAAATTTAAACCACGCATAAAAGCAAATTCGTTTATTGTAGCGCAAGGTGTTATGGGTCTAATATCGAAAAGTTACTTTCAGTATTTTCTTTTGTTGAATTTTTAAAAATACAGGAAGACCAAAATAATGGTTTATTAAAAAAAGGGCTATATATTGAAATCTAGAGCCAAATTTCGAAAACTTATACCATTTTCAGAATCAGTGCCATAAATGTATCCAATATTTGTTGAAACTTTTACTACCCCAAAATTATTGTAGGGCAGTTTAGTTAAAAAGAAATTATAAGACGGAATTAGATTCATCTAACGAAGGTGGAAGCATTAAAGTTATGTTGTGTTTAACAATGCATACAAAATTTACATTTAGTTTATTACATATTTAGAAAAGTATTAATATAGATAATTGAATCAAAATAAATGACAATAAGAATATTTTCAAAATATGTTAGTGCCTTATTTTAATATTACTCATTGACACAGTGAATAAATGCATGATTGTTCATTTTATTTTCTTAAATAGCAGCACTTTTAATACTATTTATAGCATTTTTCTAATCCCGAAAATCCCGGGATTTCAGTTTTGAATCCCGGGATTATTTCGGGACTGATTTTAGGCTCAATCCCGGGATACCGGGATCGACATACCTATTACATATGCTACACCCAGATCAACCAAATATCTTGGTTGTAGCGCCTATCAATGCAAATAAATAGTTGGAAACAGATTTCACAAAAACCAGTAAAATAGTTGAATTTTCCAACGTTATAGTTGGAAAACACTTTAATTGTCAGCTAACAATATGATTGTCAAAGATATCACCATCAATATTAGAGAAAAATAACATTAAACCACAATGAAAAAGTTAGTTTAACCAAAAGATAAATTCAATAGCAATGTCATAGTCATTCTGTCTTAGTAATACAGTATACAATGCCAATTTTTAGTGGCCATCAACAATTGGAAATTAGTTAATGTAACTATTGCTATTTAACTATTTCGAATTGTTTGATACAACAATTCAACAGTGTTTTAAATTACAAATTTTTGGTTTGAAAATACCAAAATCGTTAAACTGTTAAACAACAATAATTTTTTATCGAATATTTTTTTTTTCTGAGTTTCACAGAAACCTATTTCTATACCGCGCTACCTCTCGGCAGTAAATGGTAAACCTACGAGAGTAAACCATTGCCTAAGAAAAACCCTCACTCGCCGTTCGGAGTTGATAATAAACGGTTGGTCATACCATTTTGCATAGAAATATAAGACGCACAGCTCAAACTTCTTATAGGACTGTAGCGCCAAACTATTATTATATATTATTAGTACATATGCCGCTATTATTACTATTAATATCAGCATTAATATGCCGTTATTTCATTTTGACGATTCAGTAATTGGCGTTCTTGGTTATTAGTTAATTGTACTAATATTTCGTCGAAATCACGATGCCCATCTCTTAATGCAGATCTAATTTTGCTGTGATCTGACACTAAGATCGTTAACGGTGTTTGTGATATATTTGAATACATTAATGATGACCAATTGCCTTGTAGATTTGCTACCATAACCGTATGTTCTTTCTTCTTGTATGTTATATTCCTAATTCTTTGATGTGTATACTCGTATGTGTATATTGCAAGCTTCATATATGGACATTCAATCCAGGTCGAATAGTGTCAAATTTGACCCACAAACTGCTTCGAAAAATGCTGGTGTATTGATTTGACCCACAAACTGCTTCGAAAAATGCATATATAGTTTAACTACTAGGCTGGAACACCGGTGTGAAGATAGCCCACAATTTGAATTCGCCGCAATTTTTTTTTTTGCTTAAAAGTACAAAATGTCATTGTTTTATAGATAAATTCCATTATTTATGCAATTAAATGATCATTAATGCAGTTAAAATACCAAAAACTATACATTTTTGACGAATTAACTGACTTTCAGTGCACTTCAGTTGGCCATAGTATATCAATGCATATTGCGTTGAAATACTAAATTTTCGTATCCTAAAATAACTTAATAGTATAACAAAGGCATTAGAAGATATTTTTGGTGTCGGTCCACCTCAGAATTATGTGAAAACCTCTATAAAAACCTGTTTAAAATCACAAAAACACGTAAGTACTCATATGAGGTACTCATATGAGGACAATACATTGTTAATAGAATTTAAAGATTGGCCAATTTTAATCATTGTGTCCGGTGAATGCATTGTGTTTGGCAAATACTTCTTTCATTTTCGCATATATCAGAATTTGTTGACTGGATTGGTGTGAGGTAAATACTTTTTTCGTCAGCAGAAGAATTCACATTATTTTTCTTTTTTTATTTTATTGAATATTGGTTTAAAATTATTCTTATAAAATAATCTAATATTTAAATAATTTTTTTGAGTTTTCTTTAATTTTAATAAATTAAACAATGAATTCAAAAATGAGTTAGTATTTCTATAATTTTTATTAACTGTATTTTCTTCTAAAACAGTTATATCATTTATGTTCATAGCTTCTTCTACCTTATCAGCAAATTTATCGAAACTTAATTTTTTTCCACATTTCTCTTTAGCTATAGTAAAAATCAGATAAAGTACTATAATTATGACACAATATAATATTAATTTAGGTGTATCAGAAAAGTAATATTCATATTTACAGTATTACAAACAATTACACAATTTCGAGGATGTTAGCATATGATGTGTGGTTCCAGCGATGTTGTCAGAATTTATATTTTCTTTATGAATTTGAAAAGTATATGTTGAACGTAAGTGCTTTTTGTTGGTTTTTGGTTCGTTTTTTATTATTATAAGTAATTTTATATATTTTATATATAAATTATATTTTTTATTAGTTAAGTATTAATATTTTTGGTTTAAATATTGCGCTTTTTAATAACTGTAGTACTTAACAATGTTCTTTTTTAAAACTCTTCTTTAAAACTTAAACGTCATTTCTTGAGGAATTTTTATTTTCTTGATGATTTGAAGAGTATATGTAACGTTTTCATAAGTGCTTTTTGTTGGTTCTTGGTTGGTTTTATTGGTGTTTTTTTATATTTTTTATATATAAATTATTTTTTTTTTAGTTAAGTAATAACATTTTTTGTTTAAATATTTCGTTTTTTAACAACTCTAGTATTAAAACACTTTTTTAAAACTTTTTGAATTAAAAAACGAAATAAGTCTGTTTCTATATGTATATAGATATATACATATATATATATATATATATATATATATATATATATATATATATATATATACATATATATATATATATATATATATATATATATATATATATATATATAGATATATATATATATATATGTATATATATGTATATATGTATATATGTATATGTATATATGTATATATATATATATATTTATATATATATATATATATATATATATATATATATATATATATATATATATATATATTTATATATATATATATATATATATATATATATATATATATATATATATATATATATATATCTTTAATTTAATTATGATGATGTTTTAGGATATTAAACTAAATCAATATAAGATAATTGAAATGGAAGATAGTTTATGTAAATATGTATTTCAATAGTTTCAATGTAATACATGAGTTGATCCTATACTATTTAACTTGGGTAAATTTGTTGAATAGTTCAGTTGCTGTTACAGTTCAGAAGGAATAATAACCTTTCATCAAAATTTTGTGTTAAAAATAGTGAGTAAATTTATATCATATAAGTGTTGCTCAAAGCAAAAGAACTTCCTTTTTACATTCATTATTTTTATTATTATTATTTCTGTGATTGAATTGTCGGAAATACATTAATATAATTTCATGAAAAAGTATTACGTAATTATACTTTGGTTTTATAAGTAAGGATAATATTGAAGTATATGTTTCAATTTCAATATAAATATTCAGACCTAATAAATAAATTAATGGCGATATTAAATATATCAGCTTTTCTCCAAAATTTAATATATCGTTAATTTAAAACTCAATATTACATATAGAAACAGACTAATTTCGTTTATTAATTCAATATCGATGTGTTTTCAAATTATTTTTATTCTTTACTAAAACTACATAATATATTAAAATCAAATACTGATAGTTAATGGCTCACACCACATAGATTTATTAAAGAATACAAAAAATGAAATGTCGTATAGCATTAATTAATAATATGATGTGTCCTTAATTTGTTTCATATTGAAAAATTATCCTTATTTTATAAAAATAAAAATTATTGTTAAATGGTTTGTGGAATAATAATTAAAAATTAAATTGTTAGATTAATAATAATATAAACAAAAAGGACACAAGATCATTTTTGGAAAGCATACATTTCTTTTCATCCTCAATACTAAATAAATTTTATTTTTAGGATCATGAATTTACATTTAAATTTTGTCCTCATATTGTTACTTCGTGTTCCTATTCTGTTGGGACAAAAAATTCACATCCAAGAGATAACAGATACAATCGGTTTCGTTGTAATACACACAGACGAAGTACCAATAATAGAAAAGTATTCAAAATTACTAGTTATTGTGAAAAAGTGTTCATTCGAAGAAGGCATTAAAATAATGTAATCAAATTTGAATTTAGTTCAACATTTTTCTATATTTAATCATTCTACATCACTAATGAATAATTTCAATTTACTGAAGCACCAATATAACAGTATTTTCCCTCATCATATCTCAAAAATAGGATTGACAAATGTAGTCGGAAAAGGATATAAATACCTTTTTGGTTTAATGGACGCAAATGATGAGGAGGAAATAAAAGGAAAACTGGATATTATTTCAACAAACAAATATAATCTTATTAATACCTATCAACAATATTACAACTGAAATAAATTTACAACAACAAAAAAATATTAAGTCAAATAAATTCAAAACGAGTTGGGAGAGTTAGGTCACATGGGTAAGTTCGGCCACATGGGGCGGACTTTTATAGTCGGTCGGGCCCGACTATGGAATACCCTACACCTTTGGTGGAGATATTAATGTGGGATATTTAATTGCATACCTTAATTTTGAAGTTTTTAATTATGCTGAACCTCCCCACCCTCAGAATATTATTCACATATCCCAAATTTACGTCAAATATCCCCATAATTTAAAAATTGATATAAAAGTATAAAAAAACTAATTAAAAGAATAGAAAAATATAATTGGGCGGACCACGCCTATATTCAAAATTTTATAAGGCTAATATTTCATAGATTTGATTTTAAAAATTTACGGTTCAGTTTTCCACTATGAAAACCCGGGAAATAATGAAAAAGAAATGTGGGCTGTTCACGCCCATTTTTTGACCACATATTTTAAGGTAAATTACAACAATATATTTTAAATTTTATAACTATATCTTGTATACTTTTCGAGTTATTAGTTCCTAAAGAGTTATATAAAAGTGACATGTATGGGATGTGGGCGTGTCCGTTGACGGATTTGGGTAATTTTCCTACTTTTGGCTAAAATATATTCAGACGAAATTTCATCGCATTCTGATCAGTATTTCTCAAGTTTTTCTGTATTCGGACAGCAAGACGGACAGACAGACAAGGCTAAACGGACTCGGGTAGTGATGCTGATCAAGAATATATATACTTTTCCATACCGGACACGCCTCCTAAGGGGCGTTACAATATCTGCACAAACTTAATATACCCTGTACCTCATAGGTGTAGGGTATAAATATTAAACAAAAATGATAACATTCAAAAACAGATTAATGAGGATGAATTGTACACATTATTATTAAATGATATCGGATTACTAAGAGAACAAATAAAAACTGTTTCGGACAGTATACAACTGATAAATTCTAACTTTGTGTCACCAAATATATTAAATGATGACGAAAAAAAAAGTATAATGTAATTCTAAAAATATGGCCATATGTAAAGTTAACAGTAGTTTCAAATAGTGATGATATTGTTTTTATAATTAGTATACCACAGTTCACACCAGAACGGTATTTAAAATTAATTGTAGAACCTATGCCAACAAGGCATGGGTTAGAAATTTCTATAAATGAATCTATAGTTATTACAACTGGAAAGAAATTTTTTTATTATGATAATAGTAATTTTGTTAAAAAATATTTAAAACCATATAAAGACAATTGTATTCAAAATTTATTCGGAGATAATGTAACATGCAATTTCATAAAAAAATAATGATGTTATAATAAAACAAATTGATTCAAATATAATAATCACTAAAAATTTTCCAAAAACTGCGATTTGGCACAACTGTTCAAGGAATCATTAGAAGGTAATAATGTGATAAGATATAGAAACTGTTCTATTAAAATTAATGAACAGTATTACCATAATATTCTAAATGAAGAATTTGTAAGAATTATACATCCCGATTCTTTAGTTAATGTAAATATTGGCGCAATATCTGGTAATATAACTGTTCACGAATTAGGAATATTTCATCATGATAATAGAAAATAGAAAAATAATAGAAAAATTAAAGGAGATATTTTTTAAACATGAGGTTCATTCATACAGTATTTACTTAATTATTTTCCTAATTATCAGAGTTCGCAAATACTCACTCATGTTCACTCATGCTCATGAACGTGAACACACATTTCATATCGTTGCTTCACAGTTCATTAACTCTCGTTGCCTTAGATGATTACGATCAAAAGTGAATACTCGTTATAGATTTGAAATACGTTGCTCGTGAACGAGGCTAATGATTTTCTTCTGTTTACTCTTTATTCACGAAGGTGAAACAACTAACATTTTCTATGTTATTCATATTCATAAGCGATAAAGATCAAATTTAGCAAAACTTTTTATTCACGCTGTGTATGTAGTTAAGTGTTGCATTTTGTGATCATGACCACACAAAAGTGCGTGAAAAAAACAATTTTTTACCAAAAAATTTGTATTGCGAAACTCGATTGTGGACATCATGGGTTGCCTAATGGTACCATTTAGAGTGGTCAATGACCACCAATTACCAATTTGACGCCTCAATTTTTATTTCGGAAATCGATTGCGGACTTCAAGGGATGCCTAAGGGTACCTTCTGGAGTGGTCAATGACCACCAATAGTGGGTGCAAAAACCAAATTTTGACCCAAACCTTTTTATTGTTGGACTTCATGGGGTGCCTAATGGTACCATTTGGAGTGGTCAATGACCACCAATGACCAATTTTTGACCAGAAACATTTTATAGCGGAAATCGATTGCGGACAACATGGGATGACTAATGGTACCATTTAGAGTGGTCAATGACCACCAATAACCAATTTTTGACCACAAAACTTTTATTGCTGAAATCGATTGCGGACATCATGGGATGCCTAATGGTACCATTTGGAGTGGTCAATGACCACCAATAACCAATTTTTGACCACAAAACTTTTATTGCTGAAATCGATTGCGGACATCATGGGAAGTCTAATGGTACCATTTGGATCACCAATGACCACCAATAGTGGGTCCGAAAACCAAGTTTAGATCCAAATATTTTTATTGCGAAAATCGATAAGAAAATAAGTTTTGATGGGGGTTTTGACCAACACAAAGGGGTTATGGACCACTCCAAAAGGTACCATTAGGCATCCCATGAAGTCCGCAATCGATTTCAGCAATAAAAGTTTTGTGGTCAAAAATTGGTTATTGGTGGTCATTGACCACTCCAAATGGTACCATTAGGCATCCCATGATGTCCGCAATCGATTTCAGCAATAAAAGTTTTGTGGTTATAAAATGTTTGTGGTTAAAAATTGGTCATTGGTGGTCATTGACCACTCCAAATGGTACCATTAGTCATCCCATGAAGTCCGCAATCGATTTCCACAATAAAAATGTTTGGGTCAAAAATTGGTTTTCGGACCCACTATTGGTGGTCATTGACCACTCCAGAAGGTACCCTTAGGCATCCCATGAAGTTCGCAATC
The DNA here is from genome assembly GCA_951804985.1 of Dryomyza anilis. Taxonomy (NCBI): domain Eukaryota; kingdom Metazoa; phylum Arthropoda; class Insecta; order Diptera; family Dryomyzidae; genus Dryomyza; species Dryomyza anilis. The sequence continues at coordinate 143,345 of CATORG010000026.1, read as the reverse complement.
GATTTCCGCAATAAAATTTGAGAAGTAAAAAATTGGTTATTGGTGGTCAATGACCACCCCAAATTGTACCATTAGGCATCCCATGATGTCCGCAATCGAATTCCGCAATAAAAATGTTTGGGTCAAAAGTTAGTCATTGGGTCATTGACCACTCCAGAAGGTACCATTAGGCATCCCATGAAGTCGGAAATCGATTTCCGCAATAAAAGTTTTGTGGTCAAAATTGGTTTTCGGACCCACTGTTCGGGGTCATTGACCACTCCAAATCCAAACCACTCCAACCATTCCATAATGTCGATTTCCACAATAAAAATGTTTGGGTCAAAAATTGCTTTTTTAACTACTTTTTGGGATATGTTTTAATTTGCTTCAAAGGCTACACACAACATGTGAATAAAAAGACTTGCCAATTTGATTATGAACAGAAGAAATAATAATTTGTTGCTCATCTCTTATGAGGAGTAAAAATGTAGCGAATGTGAGTACTCGTGAGCAGCCAAATTCTGTTCGATAAAGAGTGTTCACCTTAGAATAACGAGTAAGTCGGATTTTTCTTGCTTACTCGCTCGTGAAGTGTGAAGAAAAATAATGAATTTTTATATTCATTTATGAAGATTTGTCGTGAGTGAATAATTTTGAATATTCATTTATGAATATTGCCGAACCCTGCTAATTATTCTATTGACTATTTTAGTATACATATATATAGAAAAAAAAAACTGGAAATAATATTAATATACAATTTTCTGAAAAATCGCCAACTAATAAAATTCAACCAACTCATCATGTAATATAATAGATATATGAAATAAAAATTAGTTTTAACATACACATAATTATTTTAAAAACAATTTTTTTTACAGAATTTTTTTAAAATACTTTGTATTTTTTTTGGAAATCAGTACGCATTGGAAATTCGTATTAGTCTTGACAGCAATATATTCAAATATATATCCTTTATATTGTCAAAAGATTGAAGTAGACAATATTAAAACTGAATAAAAGAATATGCAAAATCATTTACCGTCATACATTTACAATCTATACAGGATAGTATTTATTTAATGGAAAGGACATTTGAAAATATGACAGACAAAAGTTTTAATATACTTTATAGTGAAATTTATGCACTAAAATTGGATTTCAATAATATAATACAGTATCCGACATATACCACAAGTAAACAAATATTTAGATATTTCACTAATCCTTTAGATGAAGATGAGGAAAAAGACGTTACAAAATCTATAGAAATATTTGTAAAACATGAATTACGAGTACCAGAAAAATTACGAAACTCTGTAAAAATTGAGGAAATATTCTTACAAAGGTTTTCTCAATATGTTCCACTTTCTCTACTTTCAATTCAAATTATGAGAAATCAAATCATTAAAATAAAAAAAAAATGTAAGTGCATCTCAAAACTTCATACCAACCTATGAACTGCCAACAGAAGATTTTAAAATAAATTTTAATTATAATTATATCTCCACTCATAAAAATGTTTTATACTATTTCAATCAGACATTAAATATTGTTAAACTTAATCCCGTTTATAGTAATAAAACATATTTTATAGCACATATTTTACCAATTCCAAATAAAGAAGGTTACGAAATATCAACTGAATTCGAAAAAATTATAACTGATGAAGAAGCGATTGTATATAAATATGAACCTGGACAAAAATGTATTTCTAAATTAAGTAAAATTGAAGATGTATGTATTAATAATATATATGGAGATAATCCAATTTGTGATTTTAGAAATAATTCCAATCCATATATAAAACAATTTAATGACATATTGATAACAAAAAACATACCAAAAACCAAATTAACTCATAATTGGGCACCTATTGATATATATATATATATATATATATATATATATATATATATATATATATATATATATATATATATATATATATATATATATATATATATATATATATATCACAAGTCATAATGCTATAAAATATAAAAATTGTAGCATTTTTATTAATAATATAGAGTATTTTAATAACAATAATATACATGAATTAGAAATTATTATACCTAATTTTCAGTGTAATACAAGTATATTTAAAGTAATTAGGGACCCAACAGATACAATTAATTATATTGCATCTCAACAAAATCTACATATTTTTAAACTATCCAAATCCCAAGTTATTTTAAATGTATTATTAATAGGTATCAGCATACTACTTTTAGTTTTAATATGTACAATCGTAATATTGTTTATTAAATATAAGGAACTATTAAATCATTTTAAAATTCATCAATAAATGCATAATTATAATTTAAATATAAATTATTTGTTTTTCTACTTTTATTTGCTTCTTTATTCAGACTAGATTTAATCAGTGTTACAAATTCGACTACTGTCTTGAAATTAACAATAAATTTTCAACAAAAATATTATGAAGCCCTTCAAGAATGCATATATATAAAATAAAACAAAATAAAGTCATATTTCTTATAGGAATATTTTATTTTTCGTTGCTACCCTATATATCCCATGACAAGTGACAAGTGACAGACGCATAAACACACGCACACACACACTGCCTGTATGTATTCTAGTACAGCCATCAGTTGGCAACAACAACTTCTTGTAGAAGCACACCAACTTTTTTTGTCGTACACAAAACTTCCCGCGAAAAATTCTATCCCAAGCTTGTATGCTTGTGTTCTTCCATTCTCATATGTTTCTTGTTGCGTCGACGAAAAGTATGCAGTGAACACAACAGAAGAAGTCTTGTAGCAGCACTAACCATAGCAACACATATTTCATAGGTATTATTATTGTGTATCAAGCATAATAAGTACAGTCGTACTATTGTTAATTCAATATAAACTATGAAATCATAAATTATCAATTTTTTATTTGCAAAAAAAATACACATTCACTCCCAAAAGCGCCACATATCGTTTCTGCGAAATGATTCGTTTTTTCGAAATGGTTCCGACATTTGATATAATCCAATTTTGCTTGCGCACTGTATGTACCAAATACACGAACAAAACAGCGCTCCACAGGGTGTGAATATCTCACAGTTTAATGCTTTCACTAACAAAAAAACACAGGGTGAGAAACGTGAGAAACTATTCATAACTCTTAAAATATTCATTCAAATATAACACCCTATATTTTGTATCATAAAACTAATATTTCAAATTCAGTGCTCGATTTCGGTGCGATGCCCTCTGAAATCATATACATCGAATATAGAAGATGTTTCCTTATACTATTACCTTACTATAACAAAAAAAAAATTCCGATGAGGTTTTTTCTTAAAGTCTCGGAAATTGGATTTCAATATGAGTACCATATGACCAATTTACATATTTTGCAGTTATTACTATTTTTTTCTATGTATTTTACCTAAATCTTAGGTTAAACGAACTTAAAACTTTTTACAAATGACATTAGCTATTTCATAAAAAAATTACACGGTGAGAAAAGTTCTCACTGGCTCAAAATCTGTAAATTGGTACAAAATCTTCATGTAAAATATACTTTATTCATATTAATGACAAGATTTAGAAGTTATGTCCCCTAAACTGATGGTACACCGACTCGTAAAAGTTGTAGAATACCATGTTCGATTGTTTAAAATTAAACACACAGTGAAAAAATCATTTAAAGTACAAAAAAAGTACATCAATATTGGTGTAAATTTTGTGAAAAATAAAAAAATCTAGACCTTATTTAACATCAATTTTAACAATGAAGAACTCAAAATAAATTGTGGGCTGGTACTTTAAAAAAAAATTAAAGTAAGATAATTAAGCAATCTTTCATTAGAATTAAAAATATTTAAAAATATTTGGTTTAAAAAAAAAATGATAATAAGTGTAATAACCACATGATATGTTCAACGCCCGATTTCTATATTATCTCCCCTAAATCGGATATATGTTGATTTCAGAAAAGTTTTGTATTAGTATTGGGTATTGGGTATTTACAAAAAAAAAAATACACGGTGAGAAAATATTCATAATTCTTAAAATTGTCATTAAAATATAACACCCTATATTTTGTATCATAAAACTAATATTTCAAATTTAGTGCTCAATTTCGGTACGATGTCCCCTGAAATCATATATAGCGAATATAGAATATGTTCCCTTATGTTATTAGCTTTCTATAAAAAAAAAATCCCGATGAGGTTTTTTCTTAAATTCTCGGAAAATCGATTTCAATATGAGTACCTTGTGATTTTACACCGGTTTTATATAGGTTTTCGCCTAATACTGAGGTGGACCGACCCCAAAAATATCCTCTAATGCCTTTGTTATACAATGAAGTTATTTTAGGACGCGAAAATTTAGTATTGCAACGCAATATGCATTGAAATACTATGGCCAATGTAAGTGCACTGAAAGTCAGTTAATTCGTAAAAAATGTATAGTTTTTGGTATTATATAAATAATGGAATTTATCTATAAAACAATGACATTTTGTACTTTTAAGAAAAAAAAAAAAAAAAAATTGCGGCGAATTCAAATTGTGGGCTATTTTCCAATTCGCCTTGTGGGCTATCTTCACACCAGTAACATAACAACAGTTTCAATCGAAAAATGTGTGTTATTTGCCATATTTATTATTTTATCAGACAACCTTTTAAATTCTTTGTTTATATCTGTTGTTGTTTCTTCTAATATACTAACAATAGAATCTACTAAGGATGTTTGACGTTTTGTCAAAGTCTCGATATCATGTTGATTTTTCAGTAAATTTTTCATATCAACTTCTAGTTTTCCCCGATCATCATTATCCATAACTCCAAATAATATGTGAAACATGAATCCCATCGAATTTAATACTGCTCTTTTTTTGTCTGTTTTTCACATGAATCATTCCATTATTATTATTATTTAATGTTTTATATTTATTTTCCATTGATTCCATTAACATCATGCACTGATTAGTAAACGAATGAAATTTAAGACGTTGTGCTTTTATGAGTTCTATGTATTTTGGAACTTCTGACATCTCCATCAAATATGAATCAAGGTCGTAATACAGAACAAGTCTCCATGAGGATGTAATTACATCCATGTTGCCAATCGGGTCTAGATACACATATGTTGTGTCTTCTAATTTTGTTATATTTACTTCAATCGTTTGTCCATTTTGGGGCATGCCGTAACTTACGGAAAATATAATAAAAAGTATGAATATTGTTGATATAATCATGTTTATTCTAAAATTTCTAAAAATATTCGAATAAAATAAAAAGATTTATGTATGAAATAAATGGGGAAATAAATGTATGAAATAAATATATATTACAACTATAGTGAATTACAGCAATAATGATTTACGATGCGTATACACTTCGACGCCAATTTTTCTTTGCTACCCTGTATCATCGCATGGCAACAGATACACACATGACAACACACAGTCGCATGTATCCATGCCATCCAGTTTTCAACAAAAACAAGTTTTCTTTGTTGTAGAAAAAATTTCCCGCCACAAATTCTATGCTTTGTTCGCATGTTTGTTGTTGTACTTTCAAACAAATCATCGGATATGTGAAAAAACAAAAACACAAAAAGCATCATATATTAAAAATATATTTTTTGATTTTATAAGTTAAATGAAATGATGCACGTATAACATAACATAAGAAAAACTTTATGATTTTTCAATTACCAAAAAAATATACATAAAATTACAAAAAAAAATGTCAGTGCATATGCACAATCGACTAACGAACTAGCATGGCGAAGTTGCATGTGCTTGTATCCGATTTACCGCTTCAAATGTGCTTCAAAGACAATATTTTTAAGATGCTTATATTCATTAGCCTTGTAATTCAAGAAAACAAAAACGCACATCTTCATTAATGTTCACTAATTCAAGAACAAGAGCATGAAGCAAGAACAAGAAATTTTTGATCATCACTAATCTATATATATAAAACTCTTGGTCCGTCTGTCAGTCAGTCTGTCTGTCTGTCTGTCTGTTTGTTCCAGTATCACGTCTAAACCGCTGAACCGATTTAACTGAAATTTTGCACCAGGATACTATAGAGTCCGGAGGGTGTCATAGGGTATATATGGGATTGGACAAAGGAGCGTGGCACCTCCCATACAACCTAAACTTTCAAAACGACATAACTCAGCACATACAGAAACTAAAAAGATGAAACAAAAAACTAAAATTTACCACACTAAAACTCACCAAACTAAAACTCACCACACTAAAACTTACCACAATAAAACTCACCACGCTAAAACTCACCACACTAAAACTCACCGCACTAAAACTCAGCACAATAAAACTCACCACACTAAAACTCACTACACTAAAAATTCACCACACTAAAACTCACCACACTAAAACTCAACACAAGAAAGCTCACCACACTAAAACTCACCACACTAAAAATTCACCACACTAAAACTCACCACACTAAAACTCACCATACTAAAAACTCACCACACCACACTAAAACTGACCGCACTAAAACTCACCACACTAAAACTGACCGCTCTAAAACTCACCACAATAAAACTCACCACACTAAAACTCACTACACTAAAACTCACACCACACTAAAACTCACCACATAAAAAATTCACCACGCTAAAACTCACCACACTAAAAATTCACCATACTAAAACTCACCACACCAAAACTCACCACACTAAAACTCACCACACCAAAATTCACCACACTAAAACTCACCACACTAAAACTCAACACAAGAAAGCTCACCACACTAAAACTCACCGCACTAAAAATTCACCACACTAAAACTCACCACACTAAAACTCACCATACTAAAAACTCACCACACCACACTAAAACTGACCGCACTAAAACTCACCACACTAAAACTGACCGCTCTAAAACTCACCACAATAAAACTCACCACACTAAAACTCACTACACTAAAACTCACACCACACTAAAACTCACCACATAAAAAATTCACCACGCTAAAACCACATTAAAACTACATTAAAACTACCACATTAAAACTAACTACACTAAAACTTCTACTGGGAAAAACTCTACGGGGAAGAATTCTACCGGGAAGAATTCTACCGCGAAGAATTCTACGGTAAAATGGGGAAGATTTCTACTGGGAAGAATTCTACGGCGAAATATTCTACTGTCTGAATTGTCTTTGAAAAAAGTTGTTTTGGCTGAGAATTATTATTTGGTTACTACATTTCTAAAACCAATAAAAACTTCCACAGCAAAGCACGGGCTCCTGATATAAAAAATAATAATAATGTTTTTTTTATATTAATAAAATCGCTTTATATCTATGAATTCACAAAATCTTGGCACGAGTCGTGCAAGGGTCCAGCTAGTTGAATATAATAATTAAACATATAAATTGCATCAAAACCTTCTCAACTTTAATTATAATTTTCAAAATATAATAAAAATGTGATGTAAAATTTTCGAATTTAAATTTGGGAGCATTATTCATTATTATGATTGTTTTTCTTTTATATACGATCATTTCAAACTTGTGTAGATTAAAAACAGAAAATAATTTTGTACAGACTATATTTCATGTGAATCGGTCATTGGAAGGTTGTTACATTTGTTTAATGTAGTAGCAAATGTTGCAACCAATAAGAAAAATACGTTATTTTATGATAGGTTCGTGTTCTTTCTGTAGATGGTGCTGTTTGTTGAGTAAATAAAAAATATGTACAGAACTATACAGATCCGCAGCAAATGGATGAGGGAGTAAACTTCTTTAAAAATTTTAAAAATAATTTTATACCCAAATATAATACGTTTGCTTCAACTAATAACTACGATAATATTGAAAGCGAGGAATGTTGGAATTTGGAAACTATTTATTTAAATCAAATACAAACTGATGCTTGGGCTTGCGGCTATTACATTCTACATTACAATGAAACCAAATTTTATATATAATTTTATGAAACCAAATTTTATATAATAAAAAATAACCACTTTTAATCCTGATTCTTATAGAAAATATTTAGCTAACTTATGTTTAGAGAAATTAGAATGTTTAAATTTATTTTGCAAATACTGCAGTCGAATTAATGATTCACATGAAGTTCTATTATGCCGAAATTGTGAAAATAAAATACATCGAAGTTGTGGAAAATTGTACCTTAGCAAATTAAAAACGAGTTGGGAAAGTTAGGTCACATGGGTAAGTTCGGTCACATGGGGCGGATTTTATAGTCGGTCGGGCACGACTATGGAATACCCTACACCTTTGGTGGGAATGCTTACCCTCAGAAAATTATTCATATATCAGAAATTTACGTCTTATATCCCCATAAATTAAAAATTTATATAAAGTATAAAAAACTTAAAAAAAAAATTGAAAAATATAATTGGGCGGACCACGCCTATATTTAAAATTTTGAAAGGCTAATATTTCATAGATTTGATTTTAATAATTTACGGATCAATTTTCGACTATGAAAACCCGGGAAATAATGAAAAAAAAATGTGGGCGGATCACGCCCATTTTTGGACCACATATTTTTAGGTGAATTCTAACAATACGTTTTAAATTTTATAACTATACCTTGAATACTTTTCGAGTTATTAGTTCCGAAAGAGTTATATAAAAGTGACTTGTATGGGAGCTGGGCGTGTCCGTTGACCGATTTGGCTCATTTTCAAACTCATTTCCTACTTTTGGCTAAAATATATTGAGACGAAATTTCATCGCATTCTGATCAGTATTTCTCAAGTTATTCTGTATTCGGACAGCAAGACAGCAAGACGGACAGACATACAGACGGACATGGCTAAACGGACTCGGGTAGTGATGCTGATCAAGAATATATATACTTTTCCATACCGGACACGCCTCCTAAGGGGCGTTACAATATATGCACAAAGTTAATATACCCTGTACCTCATAGGTGTAGGGTATAAAAAATATAACGAAGCCCTAAATTATATATGCTTAGCATGTTCGTCATAAATATTCAATAGATATTTTAATTAAGTTTTATAAAATATGATTATAATTTATTACCTAAATATATTATCTGTAATTACGAACTTCAATGAAATCTAATGTATCGTTCGTTCTGCCGTTTTCACGACTATTCGGAACATACATACATTAATACATACAAACATTCACAAATATATAATAGAAAAGTAGGAAAGTATGTAAAAAAATATGTATAATGTTTAAAATTGTGTAGAAATTGTAAAATGTAAATAAAAACATAATAAATATCAAAATTTTATATGTTTATCATGCTTCTTCAGAATGTTTGTTTACCAATATGATTGAAATTAATTACATACATATGTTATATTTTTACTAAAAAATATATTATAAAGAATTATGTAATAAATAATAATACTTATGTTTTAAAATTACATTTAAAAGCCTATGATCTTACAAAACTATAAAACGTATTATCTCTATCAACAATGAACAGTGTCTTACAATTAAAATATATGTCTTTTATTCTGTTTTTACTATAAGGTGGCCAATTTCTGCCGAGAGATAGCGCTGTATAGAAAACAAGTTTTTTTTTAATTATTCAGTTGCGTTAGCACCAGCGATCTTTCGACTCGTACTCCAACGCCTTAACCATCTGAGCCACCGACGCTATATACGAGATATAGGTAAATTAAAATGTGGTCACATAATATATTATTTATGAATTTTGAATTTAAAATGCAACTTCTAATTAATATTAGATATATTTTTAAATGGCCAATAGTGCCATCTTAGATCAGGAGCACGTAAGTTCTCCTATTCAATATTTTTTTCATGGATGTGACATTGAAAACTACTGCGCTAAAAGGTTCAGACATTTGCTAAAAGATTCACCGTTGAATCTTTTTTATGGTTGCGACATTGCATAACGACTGCGCTAAAAGGTTCATACATTTGCTAAAATATTCGCCTTCTTTATTAGATCAAAAATTACAGTATAAAAATATTTAATTGTTTTATATAATTAAAATAAATAAATAATAATCATTGAAAGTTATATAAATACATACCAAAAAAAAAAAAATTTTAATGAAATACCTTCATCGTAAAAACCACATAAATAGCTTTTTTAATAATTACATGTTTGGACCCATTTTTCACCATGAAGGACCCTAAAAAAAAGCATGATTTTTTAAAATAGTCGTTAGCTTATCCTTTTATCTACAAAATATCAAAAAATCTCGAGGTGGTTTTTTATTTTAAGCGTTTCTTTAAAGTTTCAATAAAGTTTCATTCTGCGACTGCAAAATTTTCCATCTTTGGACCCATTTTTCACCATGATGGACACTGAAAATAGTACGATTTTTTAAAATAATCGTTAGTTTAATCTATTATGTACAAAATATCAACAAATTTCGAGGTGGTTTTTTATTTTAAGCGTTTTTTTAAAGTTTCAATAAATGCATTTTTTTCATACTGCGACTGAAAAATTGTCAATCTTTGGACCCATTTTTCACCATCAAGGACCCTGAAAACAGTACGATTTTTGAAAATAATCGTTAGTTTATCCTATTATCTACAAAATATCAAAAAATCTCGAGGTGGTTTTTTATTTTAAGCTTTTTTTAGTTTCAATTAATGCATTTTTTTCATACTGCGACTGAAAAATTTTCAATCTTAGGACCCATTTTTCACCATGAAGGACCCTGAATAAAAAGTGGGCGTACGATTTTTTAAAATAATCGTTTTTTTTTTTTAATGTGGGATAAAAAAAATAGAGCCACAGCACTCAGACAGGGTTATATCCATTGTGCTGTGACCCAGTTCCCTGGTTTTTAATGATACTTCTTAGATTCATTATTGAATCTAAGAAGGCTATTGTGTGATAGAGAGTGAAGCTGATCCTCTCTCATCACGTCTGTGCCTAAGATCTGCCTTCTAATTCTAGAAAATGCTGGACAGTCACAGAGATAGTGCTCTGTGGTGCCAGTTTCTTCGTAGCAGGCAGAACATAAGGCGCTTTCGGCCAGGCCGATTGCGTTCATGTGTTTTTCACATGCGTTGTGTCCCGTTAGAAGTCCCGTCAGTTTTCTGCACTCCTTTCTACTTAAGGAAAGTAGAAACGAGGCCGATATTTTGGTTATCGTCGGTGTCATGAGCTTGGAGAATCTGCATTTCGTCTCATTCAGCCATCTGCTCTTGTGTGCGGAGGCGACCCAAGAGCTGATGACGAATTTTCCCGTAGATGCAGGTAGTCCAAGCACAGGTTCTGGTCCAAATGGATTATCCTCAGATCCAGCACGTGCTAGTTCGTCAGATGTTTCATTGCCCGAAACTCCTTTATGGCCCAGCACCCAAATCAGTTTCAGTGTATTGTATTTACCAACACAATTGAGACGTGATCTGCATTGACGTACAATTTTGGATGTGATGACCTGGTTGTTCAAAGCCATAAGAGCAGCCTGACTATCGCTGCAAACTGATATAGTCCTGTTCTGCCATCTATTATCCGCAATGTAGTCCATAGCCAAAAGTATAGCATAGAATTCGGCTTGAAATACCGAGGCATTGTCGCCTAAGGCGAAGTGAAGTCTGCGGTCATCCGGTTCCACAAACACTCCAGCACCAGATCCCTGATCGGTTCTGGAGCCGTCTGTGAAAATGCGGTGTGACCCTCTACCTGGCTCACAGTCAGGCGTTAGCCAGTCTTGAATGTCAGGTTGGCAGACCTCAAAATTTCGTCTTGGTAATATTTCTGTTATCATTGCATCAGAGGGCATCTCCAGTAGACAGGTGTCGCCTAAGGCGAAGTGAAGTCTGCGGTCATCCGGTTCCACAAACACTCCAGCACCAGATCCCTGATCGGTTCTGGAGCCGTCTGTGAAAATGCGGTGTGACCCTCTACCTGGCTCACAGTCAGGCGTTAGCCAGTCTTGAATGTCAGGTTGGCAGACCTCAAAATTTCGTCTTGGTAATATTTCTGTTATCATTGCATCAGAGGGCATCTCCAGTAGACAGGAGTGTCAAGTGCAATGTCAGAGATATTCCAGGGAACATTAAACCAGAAACCACCTCGTTTTAGTCTCCAGCAGCCTTTAATGGCTTCGCCTTTGATGAAGATGTCAAGTGGTTAGCGATAGTCCCCATGTCTTTTATTTTCAACATGTTTTGTCCAAAGTAGTTTACTATCTAGAGTTAAGCCCAGATATTTTACTTCGTTAGACAGAGGAATAGTGACACCCTTAAGTACTGGTAGAGATAATCCTGTCATTATTCTTTTCCTAGTGAAGAGAACAATCCCTGTTTTGGGACGGTTGACGGAAAGTCCGTTTGCAGTACACCAGCTGTCAATTCGGTTCAATGAGTTTTGTGTTTTAACACAGACCTCATTGAGGGAAAAGCCTGTGTTAAGAATGGCAACATCATCTGCTTAGGACTGGGAATAGACACCTGGTCCATCGAGATCGTTGACTAGAGAGTCAACCAACATACACCAGAGCAGGGGGGAGAGAACGCCTTCTTGAGGACAACCTCTATTCACGCCTGCCATAATATACTGACCGCACTCCGCCTCAGAAGTGATGGTCCTAAACATTAGCATTGACCTTAGCCATTTGACCAATGTTTCATGTATTCCATGCCTTCTAGCTGCGTCACACATTCCATCAAAAGTCGCATTATCAAAAGCACCCTCGATGTCAACAAATATGCCCATCACGTACATCTTCCTCTGAAAAGCATGCTCGATCCGGCCAACCAGATGATGCAATGCTGTTTCACAGGATTTTCCACGTTGGTAGGCATGTTGTATTGATGATAGTGGGTACCTTGACAGCGATGTTTTTCTGATGTGCAGCTCAACTAGTCTTTCTAGACACTTTAGTATGAAGGACATCATACTAATGGGTCTGAAGCTCTTGGCTATGGAATAGTCTTCTCTTCCAACTTTAGGAATGAAGGCTACTTTCACTAAACGCCAGGATGTCGGAATGTATGCCCATGCGAGACTTGCTCTAAAGATCTTCTTTAGGCATGGTAGCAATTGGGTTATACCTTCCTGTGGCATGACTGGGTAGATGCCATCCGGTCCAGGTGACTTGAAGCCATCAAAAGAGGCCACTGCGTATTGGATGGCTTCATCGTACACAACCAATCTGGCAACCTGCCAGTCATGTTTTGTCACATTAGAGTTGTTATTGCAGTCCCCAGTGCTGGGATTGCAAAGTGGCCCTATGTGGATTTGATTTCCCGTAAAGTGAGTCTCAACTAGGACACTGAGTGCCTCTGTCTTAGACTCAGTATACGAGCCATCAGGTCTCCGCAGTGAGTCCAGTCGAGCAGTTCGGTCTCTTTTAAGAAACTTGACCAATCTGCTAGTCTCACTGCAGGATTCGATGCTACTGCAGAAGTCTTTATAGGAAACACTTTTCGATTTACGAATTCGTTTCTTATACTCTTTCTGCTTAGATCGATAAAGAATCCAGTCAGAGTCTAAGTTGCTCCTTAGGGCCCTATTTAGAAGCTTTCTGGAATCCTTGCGCAAGGTTTCAAGACAAGCGTTCCACCAAGGAACGGGAGGTCTAGATAACGATTTTCGTACCGGACATGTTCGTACAAAACTAGAATTTATGACATCGTTCATAACTTGAACGGACGTCTCAATACTTTCTTTGGTACGAATTCTGACAGGAATATTGAGGGAATTCTCAAGTTCATGTCTGAAGCGTGCCCAGTTCGTTTTTCTAGGGTTTCTTACCGTCATAGAGGGCAACACCTCTCGGTCAGTATGAAACTCGATATACCTGTAGTCCGATAAAGAATCTTCTTTAAGAACCTTCCAGTTAAAGATTGACTCTCTCAGTCTACAGTTAGACAAAGTAAGGTCAATCACTTCCTGTCTTCTAGCAGTCACAAAATTGGGTTTATTACCAGTGTTGTGAATGTTCAGATTGGAGGTCATGATGAAGTCAAGGAGTCTGGCACCTCGCGCGTTGCATTTACTGCTGCCCCACACAGTGTGTTGAGCATTAGCGTCACAGCAAAGAATAAGGCCGGTCTCCTTAAGATCACAGTACTCTATGAGCTCAACAATTGCCTTTGGCGGAGGAGGCAGTAGTGAGTCATAGGGGAAGTAGCCTGAGGCGACAATCAGATGTTTCCATCCACTATCGCTTTCATAGCTCACTTTGGCTGCCACCAGGTCTTGCCCACAGAATTGGGTTAACTTGGTGACAGCAAAGTGTTTCGATACTATAAGACAGCTTCTAGGCCTTGCGGCTTGCTCATCGTATAGTATGGTTTCACCACGTAGTTCACTAAGACCACAGATGCGTTTGTTATACACCCATGGTTCTTGAATAGCTGTGATCGTTAGTTTATCCTATTATCTACAAAATATCAAAAAATCTCGAGGTGATTTTTTATTTTAATCGTTTTTTTTAAGTTTCAATAAATGCATTTTTTTCATTCTGTGACTGCAAAATTTTCAATCTTTAGACCCATTTTTCACCATGATGGACCTTCAAAATAGTACGATTTTTTAAAATAATCGTTAGCTTATCCTATTATCTACAAAATATCAAAAAATCTCGAGGTGGTTTTTTATTTTAAGCGTTTTTTTTAAGTTTTAGTAAATGCATTTTTTCCATACTGCGACTGAAAAATTGTCAATCTTTGGACCCATTTTTCACCATGAAGGACCCTGAATAAAAAGTGGGCTAGTACGATTTTTGAAAATATTCGTTAGTTTATCCTATTATCTACAAAATACCAAAAAATCTCGAGGTGGTTTTTTATTTTAAGCGTTTTTTTTTTAAGTTTTAGTAAATGCATTTTTTCCATACTGCGAATGAAAAATTGTCAATCTTTGGACCCACTTTTCGCCATGAAGGACCCTGAATAAAAAGTGGGCTAGTACGATTTTTGAAAATATTCGTTAGTTTATCCTATTATCTACAAAATACCAAAAAATCTCGAGGTGGTTTTTTATTTTAAGCGTTTTTTTTAATTTTCAATAAATGCATTTTTTTCATACTGCGAATGAAAAATTGTCAATCTTTAGACCCACTTTTCACCATGAAGGACCCTGAATAAAAAGTGGGCTAGTACGATTTTTGAAAATAATCGTTAGTTTATCCTATTATCTACAAATATCGAAAAATGTCGAGGTGGTTTTTTATTTTAAGCATTTTTTATAAGTTTCAATAAATGTAAGTTCCCCTTTTAAAAAAGCAATTTTTGGCATGATAGGAGCGCATATTGGTGCAAAATTTTGATACAGAAATTAGCTAGAGCTATTTTATTTAACATACATTCAAAAATTATGGTGCTGTTTTCATTTTAAGCGTTTTGTTTTTATTTTAAAATATGTGCAATTTTAGTAATTATAAAAATATATGACTTAATATCGGTTTGTAGTATATTATTGATTATATTATATGAAAATGCAAAAAATAAGAAGATTTTAATATGTTATATTTAAACAAAAAAAAAAATGCGGCGAATTCAAATTGTGCGCTAACTTCACAAATTGTGGGATAACTAAAATTCGCCGCGATGCGCTATCTTCACACCAGTGTTTCGCGGGAAAACATTATTTCCATGTATTTGAGCATGAAGTCAATTAAATTCGACCAAAAAAGTTTACCTAAGACGTATACAGTAAAATTGAACTGCAGATGTAAATTTTATATGAGTTATTTGAATATAAAAAAAAAAATTCGCACATACAGCGTAGGTATATAAGTAATCTAAATTATGAGTTTCATTTATCTAACTCTTCAATTGTTTAAGTAGTAGTGATTTCAACAGACGGACAGACAGACAGACAGACGGACAGACGGACGACTCAGGAGGTCATGCGGATTATGAATATATATACTTTTCCATACCGGAGATGCTTCCTTCTGGTTGTTACAAACGGCGTTCCAAATTGAATATACCCTTTCACTCTTAGTGTAGGGTCTAAAATTTATATTAGATGTAAATAAAAGTATTCTTGCAACATTCTTCTTGTATACGGAGTTGCTACGCAGAAAAGAGCGGGGATTTAAGTGTTGCATTTTGAAGAAATTCCGGCAAATTTAAATCTCTATTTAAGAGTTTAATTATTTCAGATTGGCTTTACCATTTAAAATAATTATACGTTTTTTTTATTACATATATATAAATTTCACTTGCAAAAAAATATATTTTTCGTTATACTTATGTAAAAGATTTTGGGATATAAAATTTGTGTCTAAAGTGATTTAAATCTCAAACTCAACTATTTTTTAAAATAATTATTTACTTCACATTTCTGCCCTATTTTACTTAAGAAATGATGTAACACTGAAGAGAGTACGGTGTAAAACATAACCAGACAAAAATATATTATCCAAAAATTCTGTATTTTCTGACATTTTTTTTGGTGTTACTAATTTTATAAGTTTTTATTCCGTTAATAAAACCAGGACAAAACGACAAAAAATGTTGTTGCAAATATGTCAAGCAGTTTTTTAAATGAGGTTTTTTAATTAACACTATTTATTATAATATATATAAATCGTTCACATATAAATAATTCAATAATAATAATAATATAATAATAGTTTGGCACTACAGTCCTATAAGAACTTAGGCCTAGCTCTCTCACCATTTTAAGCTGAGCGTGTTATTTGTGCTCAAAGTGGTGGGACCTACAGTTTATTGCCGAATCCGAAAGGCGGGTGAGAGCTTTTCATAGGCAATGTTTTACTCTCGTAGGTTTGACTGCCGAGAAGTAGCGCGGTATAGAAAAATGTTTTCTAACCCAGTCCAGGCTTGAACCGGGGACCTTTCGGCTCGGAGTCCAACTCACCAACCACTGAACTACCGCGGCTACAATTTAATAATAAATAATAAATAAATATATAAATATTTAAATCATACTTAAAATGCTATGTTCCACTGTATGCAGTCGACTTCAATTCTACGCATGCAATCCCAGTAGAAAATATAAATTGTTGACCCATTCTTAAATTGATTTTATTTTTTTATATTTAATTAAATAACTCATGATTTAAATTTATCTAATAAAAAAACAACATAAATATTATTTTAAACGATACTAGAAAAGTAAGACAACGTTCAAACGTCCACCAAATTTCGTGGAATAGTTTCTGACATTTTTGAATAGTATCACAAATTATTCAAATCAGTAAAAATTCCCCGAAATATGGATAACGATACCAAACACACTTTCGGAAATAATTCCGCGAATCATCAAAATCTAAGATGAGTGATGCGAAATATTAAAACAGGGTATCAATGTAATAGCGGAAATAGTTGTGTAAAATTTGTACACAGAAGATTGAATATATTTGCTTGGTATTTTATATTTAAAACAAATGTTAGTACTCAAATTTAGTTTCAGATCAAAGAAATTGCATATTAAATATTTTGTCTTAAATGTGATACATTTAACAATGAGTTTACACTGAATAAAAACTATTATCACGATATATTGTTGAAATTTATTCAATCATATAATTAATTATAATTAATTATAATTCATACAACAGTATACGCATACATAATATAGTATAATAGTTTGGCGCTACAGTCCTGTAAAGATCTTCGGCCGAGCTCTCTCACCATTTTGAACTGTGCGTGTTATATTTGTACACAAAGTGGTGGGACCTACAGTTTATTGCCGAATCCGAACGGCGGGTGAGAGCTTTTTTATAGGCAATGTTTTACTCTCGTAGGTTTGCCATTTACTGACGAGAAGTAGCGCGGTATAGAAAAATGTTTCTATGAAAAGATGTTATTCAGGCTTGTCCAGGCTTGAACCGGGGACCTTTCGGCTCTTAGTCCAACGCACTAACCACAGAGCTACCGCGGCTACATACAACACTAATAAATAATTATATAGTTCAAAATTATATATTTTTAGAATGAGTGTATTTACTTAATATAAATTGTTTATTAAATTTATGACACTGTCTTTCTAGAACAAACAACTAAATTGATTCTATATTCCTCGAACTACATGCAAAATTGACATATAAGAATTAATGTTTTTTTGCACTCTACTACGAACATTTTAATTTTTCAGTGCATTTTTTGGGAAACGCAGCAGTGTGAACTTGCTCGCATGAAGTCGGACGTTTTTGCAGTTCACACGAACTCAGTGTATAATTTATTTTTAAGGTTTTTATAATAATTTTATAATAATTTTTACGTATACAGTAAAATTGAACTGCAGATGTAAATTTTATATGAGTTATTTGAATAAATTTAAATAATCTAAATTATGAGTTTCATTTATCTAACTCTTCAATTGTTTAAGTAGTCGTGATTTCTACAGACAGACGGACGGACATCGCTAAATCGACTACTGACGTCATGCTGATTAAGTATATATATACTTTTCCATACCGGAGATGCTTCCTTCTGGTTGTTACAAACGGCGTTCCTAATTAAATATACACTTTCACTCTTAGTGTAGGGTATAAAAATTATATTAGATGTAAATAAAAGTATTCTTGCAACATTCTTCTTGTATACGGAGTTGACAATTGGTGACCGTCATTTTCTGACTACGTGTCTCTTGTTGTTCATTGAGAAAACGTGTTCGTATCAGAGATCGGCATTAAATGTCTTGGCTTCTAAATCTACTCGGTTTTTTACGAGTGTGAATCAGTTTAAAGATCAAAAAAGCTAATACATGAATGATCTTTTTTGATGTTTGAACTGATTCACACTCGTAAAAAAAACCATGCACTCGCATTTATTTGATTTGCTTTTGAAATAGCGAATACAACTCATATTCGCACTCACTGCTTCTAATAACTGCAAATCGGAATCGTTGCTACCGAAAGAGTTGAGTGACTCGTGTTTGGCTTGTGAATCAAATTTAAATCTCTATTTAAGAGTTTAATTATTTCAGATTGGCTTTATATGGCTTATTTTTTGAATTACTAAAATATAAAAATGTTACCATTTAAAATAATTTTACGTTTTTTTTTTATAACATATATATGAATTTCACTTGCAAAAAAAAATATTTTTCGTTATAATTATGTAAAAGATTTTGGGATATACAATTTGTGTCTAAAGTGAATAAAATCTCAAACTCAACTATTTTTTTAACATAATTATTTAGTTCAAATTTCTGCCCTATTTTACTTAAGAAATGATGTAACATTGAAGAGAGTACGGTGTAACAAAGTAAAACATAACCCGACAAAAATATATTATCCAAAAATTCTGTATTTTCTGACATTTTTTTTTTTTTTTGGTGTTACTAATCTTAAAAGTTCTTATTCCGTTAATAAAACCAGGACAAAACGACAAAAAATGTTATTGAAATTTGTCAAGCAGTTTATTAAATGAGGTTTTTTAATTAACACTATTTATTATAATATACATTAATCGTTCACATATAAATAATTCAATAATAATAATAATATAATAATAGTTTGGCACTACAGTCATATAAGAACTTAGGCCGAGCTCTCTCACCATTTTGAGCTGTGCGTGTTATTTGTACTCAAAGTGGTGGGACCTACAGTTTATTGACGAATCCGAACGGCGGATGAGAGCTTTTCATAGGCAATGTTTTACTCTCGTATGTTTGCCATTGACTGCCGAGAGGTAGAATGGTATAGAAAAATGTTTTCTAACCCAGTCCAGGCTTGAACCGGGGACCTTTCGGCTCGGAGTCCAACGCACTAACCACTGATCTACCGCGGCTACAATTTAATAATAAATAAATATATAAATATTTAAATCATACTTAAAATGCTATGTTCCACTGTATGCAGTCGACTTCAATTCTACGCATGCAATCCCAGTAGAAAATATAAATTGTTGACCCATTCTGAAATTGATTTTATTTTTTTATATTTAATTAAATAACTCATGATTTAAATTTATCTAATAAAAAAAACAACATAAATATTATTTTAAACGATACTAGAAAAGTAAGACAACGTTCAAACGTCCACCAAATTTCGTGGAATAGTTTCTTACATTTTTGAATAGTATCACAAATTATTCAAATCAGTCAAAATTCCCTGAAATATGGATAACGATACCAAACACACTTTCGGAAATAATTCCACGAATCATCAAAATCTAAGATGAGTTATGCGAAATATTAAAACAGGGTATCAATGTAATAGCGGAAATAGTTGTGCAGAATTTGTACACAGAAGATTGATAATATTTGCTTGGTATTTAATATCTAAAATAAAAGTTAGTACTCAAATTTAGTTTCAGATTAAAGAAATTGCATATTAAATATTTTGTCTTAAATGTGATACATTTAACAATGAGTTTACACTGAATAAAAACTATTATCACGATATATTGTTGAAATTTATTCAATCATATAATTAATTATAATTCATACAACAGTATACGCATACAACACTAATAAATAATTATATAGTTAAAAATTATATTTTTTTAGAATGAGTGTATTTACTTAATATAAATTGTTTATTAAATTTATGATACTGTCTTTCTAGAACAAACAACTAAATTGATTCTATATTCCTCGAACTACATGCAAAATTGACATATAAGAATTAATGTTTTTTTGCACTCTACTACGAACATTTTAATTTTTCAGTGCATTTTTCGGGAAACGCAGCAGTGTGAACTTGCTCGCATGAAGTCGGACGTTTTTGCAGTTCACACGAACTCAGTGTATAATTTATGTTTAATGTTTTTATAATAATTTTATAATAATTTTTACGTATACATTAAAATTGAACTGCAGATGTAAATTTTATATGAGTTATTTGAATAAATTTGAATATAAAAAAAAATAAATTTAAAAAAAACTAATCTAAATTATGAGTTTCATTTATCTAACTCTTCAATTGTTTAAGTAGTAGTGATTTCAACAGACAGACGGACAGACAGACAGACAGACAGACAGACAGACAGACAGACAGATACATTTAACAATGAGTTTACACTGAATAAAAACTATTATCACGATATATTGTTGAAATTTATTCAATCATATAATTAATTATAATTAATTATAATTCTTACAACAGTATACGCATACATAATATAATATAATAGTTTGGCGCTACAGTCCTGTAAAGAACTTCGGCCGAGCTCTCTCACCATTTTGAGCTGTGCGTGTTATATTTGTACTCAAAGTGGTGGGACCTACAGTTTATTGCCGAATCCGAACGGCGGGTGAGAGCTTTTTCATAGGCAATCTTTTACTCTCGTAGGTTTGCCATTTACTGACGAGAGGTAGCGCGGTATAGAAAAATGTTTCTATGAAAAGATGTTGTTTAGGCTTGTCCAGGCTTGAACCGGGGACCTTTCGGCTCGCAGTCCAACGCACTAACCACAGAGCTACCGCGGCTACATACAACACTAATAAATAATTATATAGTTCAAAATTATATATTTTTAGAATGAGTGTATTTACTTAATATAAATTGTTTATTAAATTTATGATACTGTCTTTCTAGAACAAACAACTAAATTGATTCTATATTCCTCGAACTACATGCAAAATTGACATATCAGAATTAATGTTTTTTTGCACTCTACTACAAACATTTTAATTTTTCAGTGCATTTTTTGGGAAACGCAGCAGTGTGAACTTGCTCGCATGAAGTCGGACGTTTTTGCAGTTCACACGAACTCAGTGTATAATTTATGTTTAAGGTTTTTATAATAATTTTATAATCATTTTTACGTATACAGTAAAATTGAACTGCAGATGTAAATTTTATATGAGTTATTTGAATAAATTTAAATAATCTAAATTATGAGTTTCATTTATCTAACTCTTCAATTGTTTAAGTAGTCGTGATTTCAACAGACAGACGGACAGACAGACGGACGGACATCGCTAAATCGACTCAGGACGTGATGCTGATTAAGAATATATATACTTTTCCATACCGAAGATGCTTCC
Organism: Dryomyza anilis; assembly: GCA_951804985.1. Classification (NCBI taxonomy): domain Eukaryota; kingdom Metazoa; phylum Arthropoda; class Insecta; order Diptera; family Dryomyzidae; genus Dryomyza; species Dryomyza anilis. Next base: position 121,485 of record CATORG010000026.1, on the reverse strand, counting down.
TTCTGGTTGTTACAAACGGCGTTCCAAATTGAATATACCCTTTCACTCTTAGTGTAGGGTATAAAAATTATATTAGATGTAAATAAAAGTATTCATGCAACATTCTTCTTGTATACGGAGTTGACAATCGGTGACCGTCGTTTTCTGACTACGTGTCTCTTGTTGTTCGTTGAGAAAACGTGTTCGTATCAGAGATCTGCAGTAAATGTCTTGGCTTCTAAATCTACTCGGTTTTTTATACGAGTGTGAATCAGTTTAAAGATCAAAAAAGCTAATACATGAATGATCTTTTTTGATGTTTAAACTGATTCACACTCGTAAAAAAAACCATGCACTCGCATTTATTTGATTTGCTTTTGAAATAGCGAATACAACTCATATTCGCACTCACTGCTTCTAATAACTGCAAATCGGAATCGTTGCTACCGAAAGAGTTGAGTGACTCGTGTTTGGCTTGTGAATCATTTTTGATTTTTTTTTTTTGCTTTTGTTTGTAATTTTTTTTATTACTCTAATGGTGAAATGTGCACGGTTGACTACGCGGACAATCGAGTGCTAGGTTATGGTTCTACGATCAGCTTTATATTGCTTATTTTTTGAATTACTAAAATATGAAAATGTTACCATTTAAAATAATTATACGTTTTTGTTATAACATATATATAAATTTCACTTTCAAAAAAATATATATTTCGTTATACTTATGTAAAAGATTTTGGGATAAAAAAATGTGTGTCTAAAATGATTAAAATCTCAAACTCAACTATTTTTTAAAATAATTATTTAGTTCACATTTCTGCCCTATTTTACTTAAGAAATGATGTAACACTGAAGAGAGTACGGTGTAACAAAGTAAAACATAACCCGACAAAAATATATTATCCAAAAATTCTGTATTTTCTGACATTTTTTTTTTTTTTGGTGTTACTAATCTTAAAAGTTCTTATTCCGTTAATAAAACCCGGACAAAACGACAAAAAATGTTACTGCAAATGTGTCAAGCAGTTTATTAAATGAGGTTTTTTAATTAACACTATTTATTATAACATACATTTATCGTTCACATATAAATAATTCAATAATAATAATATAATAATAGTTTGGCACTACAGTCATATAAGAACTTAGGCCGAGCTCTCTCACCATTTTGAGCTGTGCGTGTTATTTGTACTCAAAGTGGTGGGACCTACAGTTCATTCCAGTAGAAAATATAAATTGTTGACCCATTCTTAAATTGGTTTTATTTTTTTATATTTAATTAAATAACTCATGATTTAAATTTATCTAATAAAAAAACAACATAAATATTATTTTAAACGATACTAGAAAAGTAAGACAACGTTCAAACGTCCACCAAATTTCGTGGAATAGTTTCTTACATTTTTGAATAGTATCACAAATTATTCAAATCAGTCAAAATTCCCCGAAATAAGGATAACGATATCAAACACACTTTCGGAAATAATTCCACGAATCATCAAAATCTAAGATGAGTGATGCGAAATATTAAAACAGGGTATCAATGTAATAGCGGAAATAGTTGTGCAAAATTTGTACACAGAAGATTGATAATATTTGCTTGGTATTTTATATCTAAAATAAATGTTAGTACTCAAATTTGGTTTCAGATTAAAGAAATTGCATATTAAATATTTTGTCTTAAATGTGATACATTTAACAATGAGTTTACACTGAATACAAACTATTATCACGATATATTGTTAAAATTTATTCAATCATATAATGAATTATAATTAATTATAATTCATACAACAGTATATGCATACAACTCTAATAAATAATTATATAGTTCAAAATTATATATTTTTAGAATGAGTGTATTTACTTAATATAAATTGGTTATTAAATTCATGATTCTATATTCCTCGAACTACATGCAAAATTGACATATAACAATTAATGTTTTTTTGTACTCTACTACGAACATTTATATTTTCAGTGCATTTTTTGGGAAACGGAGCAGCGTGAACTTGCTCGCATGAAGTCGGACGGTTTTGCACTTCACACGAACTCAGTGTATAATTTATGTTTAATGTTTTTATAATAATTTTTACGTATACAGTACAATTGAACTGCAGATGTAAATTTAATATGAGTTATTTGAATAAATTTGAATATAAAAAAAATAATTTCACACATACAGCGTAGGTATATAAGTAATCTAAATTATGAGTTTCATTTATCTAACTCTTCAATTGTGAAGTAGGACAGACAGACGGACGGACATCGCTAAATCGACTCAGAAGGTCATGCTGATTAATAATATATATACTTTTCCATACCGGAGATTCTTCCTTCTGGTTGTTACAAACGGCGTTCCAAATTGAATATACCCTTTCACTCTTAGTGTAGGGTATAAAAATTATATTAGATGTAAATAAAAGTATTCATGCAACATTCTTCTTGTATACGGAGTTGACAATCGGTGACCGTCATTTTCTGACTACGTGTCTCTTGTTGTTCGTTGAGAAAACGTGTTCGTATCAGAGATCTGCAGTAAATGTCTTGGCTTCTAAATCTACTCGGTTTTTTTACAAGTGTGAATCAGTTTAAAGATCAAAAAAGCTAATACATGAATGATCTTTTTTGATGTTTGAACTGATTCACACTCGTAAAAAAACCATGCACTCGCATTTATTTGATTTGCTTTTGAAATAGCGAATACAACTCATATTCGCACTCACTGCTTCTAATAACTGCAAATCGGAATCGTTGCTACCGAAAGAGTTGAGTGACTCGTGTTTGGCTTGTGAATCATTTTTGATTTATTTTTTTTGCTTTTGTTTGAATTTTTTTTTATTCTAATGCTGAAACATTGAAATGTGTACGGTTGACTGCGCGGACAATCGAGTGCTAGGTTATGGTTCTACGATCAGAAATTAGCGGGGTTTGCTACGCAGAAAAGAGCGAGGATTTAAGTGTTGCATTTTGAAGAAATTCCGGCAAATTTAAATCTCTATTTAAGAGTTTGATTATTTCAGATTGGCTTTATATTGCTTATTTTTTGAATTACTAATATATAAAAATGTTACCATTTAAAATAATTATACGTTTTTGTTATAACATATATATAAATTTCACTTGCAAAAAAATATATATTTCGTTATACTTATGTAAAAGATTTTGGGATATAAAATTTGTGTCTAAGGGGATTAAAATCTCAAACTCAACTATTTTTTAAAATAATTATTTAGTTCACATTTCTGCCCTATTTTACTTAAGAAATGATGTAACACTGAAGAGAGTACGGTGTAACAAAGTAAAACATAACCCGACAAAAATATATTATCCAAAAATTCTGTATTTTCTGACATTTTGTTACTTCTTATAAGTTCTTTTTCCGTTAATAAAACCAGGACAAAATGACAAAAAATGTTATTGCAAATGTTTCAAGCAGTTTATTAAATGAGGTTTTTTAATTAACACTATTTATTATAATATACATTAATCGTTCACATGTAAATAATTCAATAATAATGATAATATAATAATTGTTTGGCACTACAGCCCTATAAGAACTTAGGCCGAGCTCTCTCACCATTTTGAGCTGTGCGTGTTATTTGTACTCAAAGTGGTGGGACCTACAGTTTATTGCCGAATCCGAACGGCGGGTGAGAGCTTTTCATAGGCAATGTTTTACTCTCGTAGGTTTGCCATTGACTGCCGAGAGGTAGCGCGGTATAGAAAAATGTTTTCTAACCCAGTCCAGGCTTGAACCGGGGACCTTTCGGCTCGGAGTCCAACTCACTAACCACTGAACTACCGCGGCTACAATTTAATAATAAATAATAAATAAATATATAAATATTTAAATCATACTTAAAATGCTATGTTCCACTGCATGCAGTCGACTTCAATTCTGTAATGTGGCATACATTTTTTTATTTTATAACATAACAATTATGATATTATGATATACAATTATTTAACATTCGTATTTTAATTAACATTCGTAAGTAATGCAACATGTTGCAGCACAGTGTGGAGAACCGGTCTTGAGACAAAGAGACTTTGTGTTTACAACAACTATGTGTAGCTCGCGCACTCTTGCTTTCTGTGCAGAAGCAAGAGAGAATTCAACACTACATTCACCTGCATGATCGACCACTGAAGTGGGTGAAGTAATTCCTTTATTAGGACTATTTATTTAAGCCGGGCTAAAACATGAAATAAAGCTTTAAATCGTGAATTATCCATATTTAAAGGTTTTAAGGCTTATTTTGTGGGTTTAATTGTTAATTAAAAAAGTTGTTGCTGCCAAAGTTAGTATGACCAACTATAGCGATATCACTGGTAACATAAGACCTATAGCTGTTGGTAGATATACACCAAGTAACAGGACTTCGATCGAGGTAGAAAAATCACGCCACAATAGCTTGTGTACCACGTTTTGTTATGATGCATGTTATTATAGGGCCTATATAGGAATAAGGGGTATGTCACGGGCTTAGAAGGGTCCCAAGAATAGCGTGGGTTAGCGGGTATAAAAACCAGAACTTCTTCGAATGCGGTCTCTTTTTTCGATGGTTCGCTGTGCGGTTACAACCATTTGGTGTTGCGTAAATAAAATAATTACAAATTAAAAAAATATATATATATTCCTAATAACAATTATAATTAAAATTATTAACTGCCTTTAGTAAAGAAAACAAAAAAAATAATTATAAATAGCGTGATTTAAAAAAAAAATCCAAAAGAAATATAATTAAATAAAATAAATAAATTAACGTTTAAAAGCTATAAAAAAAGTACAGTCACAGTAAATTCTGGGACAAATGTTTTTTAATAAAATGCCGCCAGTAAAACGTAAAAATGTGGAACCAGTACATCCATTTAAATAAGTACATTTAAATAAGTAATAATAAATAAATCGAAAAATTGACAAAATACATTAAACAAGGAAGAAATTATAGAATTATTAAAATATATTCATATATGTATATGTATATATATATAAAAAAAAGTACATTCTTTAATTTAAATTATATTTCTAAACTAATAATTAAAAAAAAAAAAAGGTAATTCTAATTGTGGAATTAAAAATACAACAAAAATAAAATAAAATAAATAAAAACAAACGAAAAGTATAAATATATGAATTAATACAGAATAAAAATTCTAATGTGAGCACAGACATTAATAAAAAAAAAAAATGGTTTAATATATATAAAAATAAAACACCAAATATAACCAACATATAATAAAAAGCTAAATGCCATAATAAAAAGGGACATGCAACAACAAAAAAAAATTAATACGCAAGACAAAACTAAAACAAAAATCAACAAATCAAGACCTCGACGCCAATGGTTCAACGCGGGACCACCTCAGTAGTAGCAGATTTATATTTAAAAATTAAATTATAATTAAAATAAAAACAAGAAAAAAAATAAGATTACGAAACGCTTCGGTAAGTTATAAATTAACGAAAACCAAAAAGAGAGAAAAAAAAAATAATTTAGCTAAATAAAATGTAAAACATGAATAAAAATGTTAAACTAGAATGTACCACAAAAAATAATAGTAATTAAAAATGTTAAATTAAAGTTACATTAATTAACAAAGTAAATAATATTAGTACCATATAATTAAGTTTATTAACATTATATTTTATATTTTTTTTCTCTACCCATTATTATTATTTTTTGTATTACATTGTTACGAAAATTCAGTCTACGGAAAACTGTTCTACAAGTTCGTATCTCTGGATTGTGTACTAAATAAAAAAACTCCTATGTTTGGTTTTAATTATAACAATTAACTTTAATAATTCACTTTAATAAACAACTTTACTAATAACAAATTCTAACAACTGCTGCATGTCCACAATTCAACTTGACATTTATCACACGAGATGTACTTGACCACTTTACAATCACTACTGAAGTACAGTGCCTCAGATGCGCGGCCTTATATACTGCATGCATCAGTTCGACACGTTTCGACAAGCTTCGACTTGTTTCGAGAACCTTCTACTCGTTTCGTGAATGACGCATGCTATTGGCATCTCATTCGCACTCATGTGTTTTAATGCGCTGATCTTCCATCTCTTTCTCGCACACTGCCTCAGTGCGCTGAATGATCTTACGTCTCTTTCTAACACATTGCTTAGTGCGCTGAATTGTCTTGCGTCTCATCTATTATTGTTGATTGCTTGCACAGTGGGGCAAATTACCTCTTTTCGTAACAATATAATATGTATATAAGTTATACCATTTTTTTTTGTTAATTATATATATGTTTTTTGTTATTACTTCCATATTTTTTTTCTTCTTCTTTGTTTTTTATCTAAAAGAATTTTTTAAATGAATAAAATAGTTCCGATTTTACATGAACATTTTTGACAGCAAATAATATGATGTTTTCCTGGCAGTAATTTGTTAAAATTCCCCTGACGTCATGAGGTAACCATAAGCGATGGGTAGTTCCTAATTAAGGGTCTACAATAAACAAGATCGGAAATCACGATGTAGACAATGGTCGAGTGGGCGCAATAGGCATAACAGCAGCCTAATAATCAGTAATATAAATGAGTGGTGTTTTTCCAGATAAGATGTTCGGGTTTATGAGCATGATTTTTTTTGTTAATGATCGAGTTCAGATGGGTTAGACAAGCAACGAATCTTCCCACCGGCCACTGATCATTAGCCGCAGTGAGCAAACATGTACATTGTACACCCCTTGTCATAAGCAGTTTATCATCTTTGCTACATTCTGGATAGAGCATTCATTACAAAAATGGCGCCCAACGTGGGGCAGACTACTTCCGGTTATATTCGGTATGGGTTGCTCCAAAAAAACTTTATTTTATACCTATTTAAACCTATTTAATCTACTGGTCAATAATCGAAGGAATTACATACAATGTGTGTTTTCAACAAATTTTATGTCCTCAATTATTGATCAGTAAGATAAGGCTTAAACCATTAAGGATTCAATTTTCGATACGTACTTCTGCTGGAATCGCGAATTCATTGAGATAAAATTAATGTTTCGACCGAGAGAATTGCGTATCACATTTTTTACTATTACTTATACTAACAGCTGGAATAACGAAATACATGAGGCATATTTTACATGTTCGTAATGATGTATGTCCGTTTTTGGTATAAGTATGCACATTTTATCTGGTTATACTACTATTTATTTATTAGTGCTATCTGCAAGTGGTTACCTGATGTTGCTGAAGGGGAAACAGTAAAATAATTCGCACGCAAATAAATATATATATATTTTTATACCCTACACTAAGAGTGAAAGGGTATATTCAGTTTGGTACGCCGTTTGTAACACCCAGAAGGAAGCTTCTCCGGTATGGAAAAGTATATATATTCTTGATCAGAATGACCTCCTGAGTCGATTTAGCGATGTCCGTCTTTCTGTTTAAAATTCAAGAGCTAGATAAATGAAACTTATAACTTAGATTACTAATATACCTACGCTGTATGTGCGAAAAAATTGGCGAGAGCGGTTTATTGTGACCTATTATCCGACCACTTATGTTCAAATACCTCATATAAAATGTACATATAAAGATCAATTTTCATGTATACGTGCTTAGGTAAACTTTTTTGGTCAAATATATATTGATATCATGCTCAAATACATGATAATAATGTTTTCCGGCGAAAAGACTTGTGGTTCACAAAAAAAAATCGAAATTCGGTACACCTACCCATTTGTAAATATGGGTATCAAATGAATGGAAATTCTTCAGCGATTGAATGTTTGTAGTTATTTTCAGGATTCGTATACCCTGGTGACCTATATATCACTTTGAATGGTAACCACACATATGTGTAGGGTATTTATAGTCGGCTTAGACCGACTATAATTTTGATAAACCTAACTATCATAATTACACCTACTTTAAAATTTCCCATGTGATCTAACCTTCCCAACTGGTTTTTGGTTGTTTTATGAATATATATATATATTTTTTTTAATTTTTCTGATGATATTTGCATATTTTTTTAAATTAATTTTCCATTTCTTTTTTTTTAATTTTTAAGTATTATATAACACATAAATTAATTTCATTTGTCTTAAATACAATTATTTCTTTCTAAAAATGGCTAAAAATAATGCGAGTACATGCGATAGTACATCAATAAAAATGTATAATGAAATTTGTACAATATGCCATGACGCATTATTGTTTAACGCAAATGTTTATCGGACACCATGTGCACATATCTTCCATTTCAACTGCCTAAGCACAAGTTTCCAATATAAGGCGGCATGTCCAAATTGTAGATATGAATTTGTAATGGAAGAACAGACAACTGTGCGTCGTAGAAGTATCGGTCGGTTTAGTAGTCAGCTAAAAATGTATCCTTTCCTGACTAATAATAAACATTTCCGAGAAAGAATGCACAAATTTCGAAGAACGTTTGGTAATAATTCCCTAACACTAACCACGGTAACCAGTATCCAATCATCCAGGGAGGCAGATGTAAATTCTGCCATTTTAAATACCGGACTAGATATGACCAATGAGGTTAGAGAAATTCAAGAATTTGTAGCGATGAGTTAATTCGTATGATGTACGTATCAAAAAAGATAGGTGTTTCAAAAAAGCCTCCAGGAAGCTGGAGCGCCTCACATTATCAGCAGTTTACTGACCTCACTGCGTTTGATAATAGCTCCGGGACAAATTTTTATAGGGAACTGCAGATATACACTCTAATGTCCGAGACGAAATAGCGCGTCTCGTAGGAATTTTGTTAAATTTTCCTTGCAAAGTTTAACCCGTCGATTTGGTTTATCCTCCGGACTAGGAGGAATATTTTATATATATATATGTATATATATATATATATATATATATATATATATATATATATATATATATATATATATATATATATATATATAATTATTAGAATTTATATTTTTTTTCTCCTTCTCTTACGATTTATTTTTTTCTTCTTTTGATTATTTTTCTTTATAAGTTCATTCATATATTTTCTTCTAAAATTGTATTTCCCATTTTTTTTATACACATATACATACATAAACGAGAAGATTTGTTATTGTTTACAATGTCGGTACGTCGTAGTGGCGAGAACATGCCTCCTGCCCTTATTGATCCAGCACAGTGTGCTGTGTATAATGATTTTCTCAATAATGGCGAAACGACCATAACAAAGTGCTTACACATTTTTCACAAATCTTGTCTTCTCAAATGGCTTGAGGAAAATCCAACATGCCAACAACGTAATCAGGTCGTTTCTATTCCAAGGCAATCATATAGAACCCAAGTTAACTCTAATACTCAGTCAATAGCAAGGAGTACAAATACTGGCGCAGTCCCCAGACAAACTAGAACACGTGCTTAATTTCAGAATACGCAACAGCTGCGTAATCCATTAGATTGGAGCATTACTAACACACCAGTGCAACCGACTGACACTAACGCTAACTCTATTTATCGAATGCAGGATTTTCCTGATGCTACCCTTCCTCAAGATCGCCATTCAGCAGGCGCAGAAGCTGCCAGTTTGAATGCGAGCCACCGGGAATCTATCCTATCTCAAAAGATCGAACAAAAGTTACAAATAGGTCTCGATAATATATTTAAATTAGTTAGTGAACGTATGGAAATCGCGATGTTCCTTTTTCGCATCATGAGCCAGAATGGCCAACGGAAATGCCACCTAATGGTCAGCTAGGGAACCCGATAACGCTACACCCAAATTATGCAACAAGTAAATTTAGTATTCCCCAACAGACTTCGTTACCGAATGCAACTGCATCTATGTATAATCAAACAAATGTTAATCAGGCCAAGATAGCGAATGTCATAAATTCTTGGAATCTTCATATTGACGGTACCACCAGTGGGCCAACAGTAGAAAAATTCATATATCAAATAGGCGCGCTGACTCATGATTGCTTACATGACAATTTTCAAGGTGTATGCGACCATAGCTTTTTGTTGTTTTCGGGCCACGCAAGAGATTGGTATTGGCGCTACCGTCGCAGAGTTGATCGCATTCGCTGGGAACCTCTTTGTGAAGCATTACGACAACATTTCAGAGACCCAAGAACAGATACTGATACTGAATTTAATATGTTGGAATTGTCGTTCGTCAGGCCATCGTTACCAAGACTGCATTGCAGAGCGTTCTGTGTTTTGTTACGGTTGTGGGACGCCAAAGGTATATAAACCTTCATGCTCCAAATGCCAAGGGAAATCGGAAAACTTCAAGATGAACGAAGGCAATACCACCAACCGACGTTCTTAAATACGTTCTTAAATACTAATAATGGTGGAGTGGATGATTTAAATAAAAAATCAAAAATTATTAATAAGTCATCAATTGATCCTATTATCTTACCCCAAAATCAATAATTATAAACCAAAACTTACCGTGATAAAACCATATGATGTTCGAATATAAAGAAGCCCGAAAGCGTATATTTGAAGAAGACACCAACAAATACATACCTAAAAATTCAAAATTGCCTAATACATGGAAATCACCAAAAAAGTCTACGCGTCGTATGAGAACTTATTGGTATAAAGTGGTACACATGCGTAAAAACATTAATAACATAGTGTGTTCACTCGTATCTCTAGAAAATGATGTTAGACCATATGTTCAAGTAATCATTAACGGCAAATATTTTCTTGGCTTACTAGATAGTGGTGCCTCAGTTTCTTGCGCGGGGGCAAATACGGCATTAGCTTTTATGACATTTCCAGGATTTAAAAAAATTAATTCTACAGTTAGAACAGCAGATGCGAGAAGCCATCAAGTCATTGGGTTAATAGAACCAGAAATTGGGTACGGTGGATTGAAAAATAAGATTTTGATATATATCGTTCCTTCCTTGTCCCAAGATTTATATCTTGGTTACAATTTCTGGATAACCGTGGGATTAAAAATTACTCAAGAAAAAATAGTTGAAAGTATTGATGAGTTTAAAGATCCAAATATACATGTACTTTCTTCCCTTCACATTCAAAAGAAGGCTTAGGAAAAACGCCTATTTTGGAGCACACGATTGAGCTTAAAGAGGGTACAAAGCCAATAAAAGAGCGATATATTCCTGTGTCCCCAGCGATCGAGAAACTAATGCAGGAGGAAATTCAAGACATGCTAAAAATGGATGTCATTGAAGAGTCCAATAGTCCGTGGAGTAGTCCTTGTCCGTCGTGAAGAAAAAGTTCGTCTATGTCTCGACTCGAGACGTCTCAACGAAGTTACCTTGCGTGATTCCTACCCAATTCCTATTATAGAAGGCATTCTCAGCCGACTACCCAAGGCACAATTTATTTCCGCATTAGATTTGAAAAAAGCTTTCTGGCAAATCGGCTTAGAAAAGCAATCACGCCAGTTTACTGCGTTTACTAATTGTCCTAATTGTCCGTTATACCAATACAAAGTTATGCCTTTCGGGTTATGTAATGTCCCGCAAACTATGTGCAGACTCACGGACAAGGTGATTCCGGCACAGCTTCGAAATCGAGTGTATGTATATATGGATGATTTGCTAGTCCTTTCTGAAGATTTCGAAGGGCATCTTAAATTATTAACAGAGGTAGCATACCATATCAGAGCAGGAGGGCTAACACTGAATATTGAAAAAAGTCGTTTTTGCCTGAAAGAAGTCAAATATTTAGGATATGTTGTAGGTCAAGGAACAATAAAAACCGACCCTGAAAAAGTATCTGCTATATCTTCATATCCACCACCAACCACAAGACGGCAAGTACGTCGCTTTCTTAGTATGGCAGGGTGGTATCGCAGATTTATCAGCAATTTTGCGGCTCTGACAGCGCCATTATCAGATTTATTGAAAATTAGTAAAAATTTCATTTGGACGGAAGAGGCCAACGAATCCTTTAAAATCCTGAAGGAACGTTTAATTAGCGCTCCAATTTTATCGACTCCTGATTTCACGAAACCATTCATTATTCAGTGCGATGCCTCTTCAACGGGCATAGGTGGCGTGCTAGCACAACTGAATAGTGAAGGAGTTGAAGTTCCTATATCTTTTGTTAAATTAAATTAAATGGTGCTCAAAGAAAATATAGTGTCACTGAACAGGAGTGTCTGGCTGCATTAATTTTTCTGAAAAAGTTTAGACCATACGTCGAAACACAAGAATTCAAAATTATAACCGATCATGCCAGTTTAAAATGGTTGATGCGCCAGACAGACCTTTCAGGACGATTAGCTAGATGGTCACATAAAATGCAAGGTTTCGTGTTTACCATCGAACATAGAAAAGGATCTGAAAACGTGGTACCCGACAAATTATCACGAGTAGGGTATAACATAGGTGATATAGAAGCAATAACAGAATTCGATCCAGAAGTTGACCTAACATCTCCATGTTTTGCAGAAGACGGAAACATAAAACTCAAAGAATTAATAAATGAAAATCAAAGCAAATTACCTGACGTTCGAGTTGTAAATAATTTAATATATAAACGTACAGATTTTTCGACAGGCGATCCCGTGCAGGAGGTCAATAGCTGGCGACTCTGGATACCAGAAGGTCTTCGCGAAGAAATAATAGCTCGAGCACACGATCATATCACAGCTGCACACGGTGGTATTGGCAAAACAGCAGAAACCTATATTGGCCAAAAATGATTATTGATATTCGAGAGTATATCAACAAGTGTCAAAATTGCAAAGAGACAAAGCCCCGTAATTTTGTACAGCGACCACCAATGGGAGCGCAGTCAAAGTCAGTTAGACCATTTCAAAAGTTATATGTTGATTTAATTGGACCGTATCCGCGTTCTAAAACCGGTACCATAGGGCTCCTTATCATCCTGGACCATTTTAGTAAGTTCCCAATTTTACACCCCCTTAAGAAATTTGAAGCGTCAAAAATATGTGAATTTTTAGAAAAGCAATGTTTTTGTATTTATGGAGTTCCAGAAACTATAGTATCAGATAATGGATCGCAATTTAAATCTGCTCTTTTTAATCAACTTTTAAGAAAATACGAAATAAATCATACATACACTGTGATATATTTACCCCAAGCCAATGCTTCAGAGCGTGTAAATCGCTCCATTATCTGTGGAATTAGGGCATATTTAGGCGAAAATCAGCGTGAGTGGGACGTAAACTTACATTACATTTCTATGGTATTGAGAAGTTCATATCATCAGGCCATTAGTAGATCGCCGTACTTTGTGCTATTTGGCCAACAAATGATAACACATGCTAGTTCATACAATCTTTGCAGGAATTTAGAATGCGTTGAAACAGGCGAATACATATAGCGAGATGACAAATTGTCACTTATCCGCGATAGTGTAAAAAGGAGCACCGAAAAGCCATATAATATTAATAAAAAGAACTACAATTTGCGAAGCAAACCAACAATATTCCAAGTAGGTCAAGAGGTCTTTAGACGGAATTTTGCACAAAGTGCTAAACATAAAAATTTCAATGCCAAATTAGCCAACATCTCAATAAAAGCGCGAGTTGTGAAAAAAATCGGTAACTGTTACTACCAACTTCAGGACTTAAGGGGAAAGGACATAGGAGTATTTCAAGGCAAGGATATCCATAGTTAAATAAAAGTAATAAATCTATAATTTTTTTCTGTACCCCAGCTTTTTCTAAGGGAAAAATAATGTAGGTTTACATTTTTTTTAGAAAAATCTGTTTTGTAATGTGGCATACATTTTTTTATTTTATAACATAACAATTATGATATTATGATATACAATTATTTAACATTCGTATGTTAATTAACATTCACAACATTCGCAACATGTTGCAGCACAGTGTGGAGAACCGGTCTTGAGACAAAGAGAAAGAGACTTTGTGTTTACAACAACTATGTGTAGCTCGCGCACTCTTGCTTTCTGTGCAGAAGCACGAGAGAATTCAGCACTACATTCACCTGCATGATCGACCACTGAAGTGGGTGGAGTAATTCCTTTATTAGGACTATTATTTAAGCCGGGCTAAAACATGAAATAAAGCTTTAAATCGTGAATTATCCATATTTGAAGGTTTAAAGGCTTATTTTGTGGGTTTAATTGTTAATTAAAAAAGTTGTTGCTGCCAAAGTTAGTATGACCAACTATAGCAATATCGCTGGTAACATAAGACCTATAGCTGTTGGTAGATATGCACCAAGTAACAGGACTTCGATCGAGGTAGAAAATCATGCCACAATAGCTTGTGTACCACGTTTTGTTATGATGCATGTTATTATAGGGCCTATATAGGAATAAGGAGATGTCACGGGCTGAGAAGGGTCCCAAGAATAGCGTGGGTTAGCGGGTATAAAAACCAGAACTTCTTCGAATGCGGTCTCTTTTTTCGATGGTTTGCACTGCGGTTACAACCATTTGGTGTTGCGTAAATAAAATAATTACAAATTAAAAAATATATATATATTCCTAATAACAATTATAATTAAAATTATTAACTGCCTTAAGTAAAGAAAACAAAAAAAATAATTATAAATAGCGTGATTTAAAAAAAAAAATCCAAAAGAAATATAATTAAATAAAATAAATAAATTAACGTTTAAAAGCTATAAAAAAGTACAGTCACAGTAAATTTTGGGACAAATGTTTTTTAATAAAATGCCGCCAGTAAAACGTAAAATGTGGAACCAGTACAACCATTTAAATAAGTACATTTAAATAAGTAATAATAAATAAATCGAAAAATTGACAAAATACATTAAACAAGGAAGAAATTATAGAATTATTAAAATATATTCATATATGTATATATATATAAAAAAAGTACATTCTTTGATTTAAATTATATTTGTAAACTAATAATTAAAAAAAAAAAAGGTAATTCTAATTGTGGAATTAAAAATACAACAAAAATAAAATAAAATAAAATAAAAAAAATAAAAACAAACGAAAAGTATAAATATATGAGTTAATACAGAATAAAAATTCTAATGTGAGCACAGACATTAATAAAAAAAAATAAAAAAATGTTTTAATATCTATAAAAATAAAACACCAAATATAACCAACATATAATAAAAAGCTAAATGCCATAATAAAAAGGGACATGCAACAACAAAAAAAATTAATACGCAAGACAAAACTAAATCAAAAATCAACAAATCAAGACCTCGACGCCAATAGTTCAACGCGGGACCACCTCAGCAGTAGCAGATTTATATATAAAAATTAAATTATAATTAAAATAAAAACAAGAACAAAAAATAAGATTACGAAGCGCTTCGGTAAGTTAAAAATTAACGAAAACCAAAAAGAGAGAAAAAAAAATAATTTAGCTAAATAAAATGTAAAACATGAATAAAAATGTTAAACTAGAATGTACCACAAAAAATTATAGTAATTAAAAATGTTAAATTAAATTTACATTAATTAACAAAGTAAATAATATTAGTACCATATAATTAAGTTTATTACCATTATAATTTTATATTTTTTTTCTCTACCCATTATTATTATTTTTTTGTATTATATAATATGTATATAAGTTATACCATTTTTTTTTGTTAATTATATATATATTTTTTGTTATTACTTCCATATATTTTTTTTTCTTCTTTGTTTTTTATCTAAAAGAATTTTTTAAATGAATAAAATTGTTCCGATTTTACATGAACATTTTTGACAGCAAATAATATGATGTTTTCCTGGCAGTAATTTGTTAAAATTCCCCTGACGTCATGAGGTAACCATAAGCGATGGGTAGTTCCTAATTAAGGGTCTACAATAAACAAGATCGGAAATCACGATGTAGACAATGGTCGGGTGGGCGCAATAGGCATAGCACTAGCCTAATAATTTGTAATATAAACGAGTGGTGTTATAAGATAAGATGTTCGGGTTTATGTGCATGATTTTTTTTGTTAATGATCGAGTTCAGATGGGTTAGAGAAGCAACGAAGCTCCCCACCGGCCACTGATCACTAGCCGCAGTGAGCAAGCAATCACACCCCTTGTCATAAGCAGTTTATCATCTTTGCTACATTCTGAATAGAGCATTCATTACAATTCTACGCATGCAATCCCAGTAGAAAATATAAATTGTTGACCCATTCTTAAATTGATTTTATTTTTTTTACATTTAATTAAATAACTCATTATTTAAATTTATCTAATAAAAAAAACAACATAAATATTATTTGAAACGATACTAGAAAAGTAAGACAACGTTCAAACGTCCACCAAATTTCGTGGAATAGTTTCTTACATTTTTGAATAGTATCACAAATTATTCAAATCAGTCAAAATTCCCCGAAATATGGATAACGATACCAAACACACTTTCGGAAATAATTCCACGAATCATCAAAATCTAAGATGAGTAATACGAAATATTAAAACAGGGTAGCAATGTAATAGCAGAAATAGTTGTGCAAAATTTGTGCACAGAAGATTGATAATATTTGCATGGTATTTTATATCTAAAATAAATGTTACTACTCAAATTTAGTTTCAGATTAAAGAAATTGCATATTAAATATTTTGTCTTAAATGTGATACATTTAACAATGAGTTTACACTGAATAAAAACTATTATCACGATATATTGTTGAAATTTATTCAATCATATAATTAATTATAATTAATTATAATTCATACAACAGTATACGCATACAACACTAATAAATAATTATATAGTTCAAAATTATATATTTTTAGAATGAGTGTATTTACTTAATATATATAATTGATTCTATATTCCTCGAACTACATGCAAAATTGACATATAAGAATTAATGTTTTCTTGAACTCTACTACGAACATTTTAATTTTTCAGTGCATTTTTTGGGAAACGCAGCAGTGTGAACTTGCTCGCATGAAGTCGGACGTTTTTGCAGTTCACACGAACTCAGTGTATAATTTATGTTTAATGTTTTTATAATAATTTTACCCTTCTCAACTATTTTCTATATACATACTTTAATTTGCATTTTAATTTTATACAGGGTAGTCCGCTTTGGGGTGCAAATAATTAAGGGACTGATTCCTTACTTCATTTTATGAAAAAAATGATTCAAATGTTAGGGTCTATTTGGAACACTCAGTGATATACAGGGTGTTTTAATAATTTACTTTACAAAAATTTATACAACCGTATAATTAATTATAACTTCTACAATTTATAGCCCAGATCAAAAATATTACATCCATAATCGATCACGGTTTCTAGGAAAATTTTAATATTGACATTTCATTTGGTGCGCTAGGAGATTTTTCTCATCAAAGTAAAAAAATAAATATTTTATTTCAACTTTTTTTTTTATAAAACTCCGTTTTCTCGACATTTTTATCTAGTATTTTATTAATTTTCAATGGTGCAATAAACAATTTTTTAATACATAATTTTTATTTCGCACTTACCGTTTTCCGTGCGGATTAGTTCTTGTGGTACTTGTAACGTAAAGCGAATTTATCGATAAACGATTAAAGCGTAAGACGTAGGCACTGGCGGTCGCTCGGCTAAGCTCGCCGGAAACGTCGTGGGTCTTATTGCTCTCTACTCGCCGTTACATTAAAAAAAATGTTGCCTACTTTTTTTTAATATTAAAAAAAAAATCGAATAAAAATATAATATACGTCAAAAAAAAAAATGGATTCTATAAAAAAATTAATAATTTGACACTGAAACAAATAAATTAAACGACATGAAAAAAAACAATTATTTAATGAACAAAAGAAATTTAACTAAAAAAAACCATTAAAGAATGAGCACAAATATTAATTATCCAAATAAATTAACAAAAAAATATATATTAAAAGAAAATATTGCACAAACTGAAATAAATTAATTAAACTAAATATTGAACAAAAAAAAAACGTTAAATGGAACAAATACGAAAGGTGGTAACCCTAGAAAAATTAACAAAAAAAACTAACAGGACAACCCAGAACGACGTAAATGGAATTGCCCTACAGCAAGCACAAACCGACTACAACAAATTTTAAACAAAAAAAAAACTCTAACTACATGGGCAAGATGTTTGGCCCGTTGCCTTCCTCCCTCCCAGAAATCATTTCTGTGGCAACACTGAAAGAATATAATGCTAAGAAATGTCCCTAAAAATGACTAAAGTTATACCAATCCGCACCTTATTACACCGCATCGTAACCAATCTGTAAATTAAAACATGTTTAAACACATACAAATTTCAATTATTTACCAACATTTTTTTTATTCTTAAAATAGAGTATAATGAAAAACAATTTTTTACAACAACGGAACAATTCTTAAAGGTAAGTGAATATATTTTTATAATTTATTAAAAGTAAGTGTATGTATGTAAGTATATATTTTTTTATAATTTATTAAAGGTAAGTGTATATTTTGTTTTAATTTTTAAAGCTAAGTGTATATTTTATTTTAATTTTTAAAGGTACGTGTAAATATTTTGGTTTAATTTTTAAAGGTAAGTGTATATTTTATTTTAATTTTTAAAGGTAAGTGTATATATATTTTTTATAATTTTTAAAAGGTAAGTATATATTGTATTATTTTTTTACTGGTAAGTGTAAATTTTGTTTTAATTTTTAATGGTAAGCGTGTATCTTTTTCTAATTTTTTTAGCATAAATTTAGCAATATATTTTTTTATTCGTTCATTTTTCATATATTTTTTTTACAAAATATTCTTTTTTTATTTGACTGACTAAAAATAGGCCCATCCTTTTACCCTGCCAACTAGGCACCAAAATACCTAATAACTATCACAATGTTTAACTATATTTTTGTTTTATCTTTCTTTTTTTTATAAGTTTAAATTTATTTATTAAAATCTTTGTATATATATATATATATATATATATATATATATATATCTATATATATATATATATATATATATATATATATATTATATATATATATATATATATATATATATATATATATATATATATATATATATATATAAAAATTCTTAAATATGATGAATTTATTCATAAATATTATGAATTTTTTCACCAACTCCCAGATTCATCATATTGATACCACCGTTCATTAAATGACATATTAATGAATGCATTCATTATATTTATAAACAAATTATTAAATACAATGAATTTGAATTGTCATATTGATGAATTTGTTGTAAAAAAAAAATATAGTAAAAATTTTATTTAAAAAATAACAGTAAAAAATTAAAAAAAAAAATAATCAGAAAAAAAAATGTCGGACAACAAAAAAAAATCCGAAAAAAAAAAATAAGAAAAAAGAATTTTTTTGAAAAAATTTTTTTTTTCGAAAAAAAAAATTTGTTATTTCTTTAAAAACAAATTTCTTCGAAAACATTTTTTTTTTTCAAACATATATTTTTTTCGAAAAAAATAAATTTTTCTTCAAAAACAAATTTCTTCGAAAACATTTTTTTTTTCAAAAATATATTTTTTATAAATATAACTTTTTATTAATAAAAAGTTGTAATTATAATAAATATATTATAAATCATTTTACTAATTTATGCATGTCGAGCAAGCATTATTTAAGAAATAACATACATGAACTATTTAAGAACTGAGAAGTACGGCAAGTAATGAACGAAAAAAATATTTTGATAGAAATTTGGTTTAATGAACAGCGTTCTTCAATATAATCAACATATATGTAGTATTTTATATTTTGGTTCATTAATATGAAGAAACGTATTCTTCACATACCGTTCATCATATTGAAGATAGCATTCATAACAATAATGGCGTTAGTCATTGTGAACCTGGGGAGCGTACAAATATTGTCCGGAGAAGCCTTGATGAAATGATTCTGTTGAAATGAGAACTTTTGAGTGTTTCAAACATGTACGTTTGAAACAGTCAAACCATAGAAATAAAACCACAAGAATTAGGAAATATGGAAATTAATGCTGGTTTATTATGCGGATTATACCTGTTGGTTTCGTAGTTGTATCACAAGTGATCGGATAACTTAATGCTAAGGAAAAAGGAAGTCTCTCTTAAGCAGAGTGTTATTCGAAAAGATAAAAGATAATTTTCGAACATGCGTAAAGCGCCATCTGTTAGGAAAATTATGCTTAAGGGAAACTTGCAATCTTTTACCATTTGAAAATATTCTGACATGAACATCGCTGCCCACCTTGCAGTACAGCTGCAATTTAAATTCAATTCTATTGCTGTAAAAAAATATTTTGATAGAAATTTGGTTTAATGAACAGCGTTCTTCAATATAATCAACATATATGTAGTATTTTATATTTTGGTTCATTAATATGAAGAAACGTATTCTTCACATACCGTTCATCATATTGAAGATAGCATTCATAACAATAATGGCGTTAGTCATTGTGAACCTGGGGAGCGTACAAATATTGTCCGGAGAAGCCTTGATGAAATGATTCTGTTGAAATGAGAACTTTTGAGTGTTTCAAACATGTACGTTTGAAACAGTCAAACCATAGAAATAAAACCACAAGTATTAGGAAATATGGAAATTAATGTTGGTTTATTATGCGGATTATACCTGTTGGTTTCGTAGTTGTATCACAAGTGATCGGATAACTTAATGCTAAGGAAAAAGGAAGTCTCCCTTAAGCAGAGTGTTATTCGAAAAGATAAAAGATAATTTTCGAACATGCGTGAAGCGCCATCTGTTAGGAAAATTATGCTTAAGGGAAACTTGCAATCTTTTACCATTTGAAAATATTCTGACATGAACATCGCTGCCCACCTTGCAGTACAGCTGCAATTTAAATTCAATTCTATTGCTGTATGATGTATGCAAATGGTAATTGTTGGATAATAAGGAATATTTCGTTTTATATATAAATTCATTTTAATATAATATAGATATAATATAGGATTATAATAAATATAAAATGCGTTGCTAATATTTCATTATGTAGTTCATGTTTGTTTATAGTGCGAGTTTATATACATTAGGCTAATTCCTTAATTAAAATTATTTGTTGAAATCTCATTTTTGTAAACGTTTATTAGATAGTGCAGGATCCAGACAAGATCCAACTAAAAATCGTATTTTGCGCAACAGGGAGTCCGCCGTTGCTCGGTATGACCCCTGCTAGGATTATTTTTTGTAAACATCAGCAGCCAATGCCAAAGATATGGAAGAGGACTTGAAAAAGTTTGGATCGGCTAAGACTAGATTGGAAAATTTGCTTTTAGTAGTAGCATCTAATGATTTTGAAGGCGTTTTCAAACTCATCTCATATTCCACACGCATTGTAACCTCAAGCTTAACATTGAGATCAGAGTGGGCTCATAATACTATGGCACATACGTCGTCCTTGCCAATTTTGGTAGTGCTGATCTTAAGCTGTCGAACTAGTGTATCTGAGATACAACTAGCAGTACCACAGGAATCAATTAAAGCTCTTGCGAAGTGTAGTTTTCCGTCATGGTGTATTCGTAATAAGACTGTTGGCAAGAGAGTTACGACGTGTAGGGATAAAATGGAGGACATGGATATTGATGAGGATGCCGAAGTGGATTGAACAGTTGTATGGCTGTTCCTGAGACGTTCGTGAAGATGAAGAAGAGTGTGGTGGTCCTCCTTGCAGTAATGACACCCAGCTTTGCTGAAGCAAGTGCCGCGTGAATGCTGATGAGCCAAACAATTGGAACAATATTTGTGCAGGAGAACTACGCGCATGCGTTCTTCGGTGTTCATGTCTAAATATTTGTAGCAGTTTTTAAGAGCATGAGGACGATTGCAGATTCGGCACTGGAAAATTTTGTAACTGGAGAAACGACCAGCGTTACGAGCGTCACGGTAGTTGTTGTTGTTGGCTTTAGGCATTTTAAAAATAGCTGAAAACAAAATAGTAATAAAAACAAGGAAATTGAAATAGAATAACAAAATTTCTGTTTGTCGGTAGGACTACAAGTTTGACAATTGGACGAGTCACAGAACCTCGTTCGGTAAGCACATCGGCTACACGAACTCTATTGTCATTTCCGAAATAAACTTCAGTGACTCTGCCTAAAGGCCATTCATTTGGTGGCAGATTTTCGTCACGTATGACGACCATAGAATTAACATTTAAATTTTCTTGTGGAGTTTTCCATTTGTTGCGTTTATGCAACTCTTTTAAATATTCGGATTTCCATCGGAAACAAAATTGTTGTTGTAATGCCTTAAGCCTCTGCCATCGATTTATGACAGAGACAGGTTGCTGATCAACCTTTGGATCAATTGGAGATAAAAGTGGGCCACCAATCAGAAAATGGCCTGGAGTTAACGCAATACAGTCAGACGGATCGTCTGACATTGTCGAAATCGGTCGAGAATTTAGACAAGCTTCAATTCTTGCCAAGAGCGTGGAAAATTCTTCGAATGTATACTTTAATGAACCCGCTACTTTCTTAAAGTGAGTTTTGAAACTCATCACGCCTGCCTCCCATAGGCCACCCATATGAGGAGCACCAGGCGGAATGAAATGCCAAGTTAAATTTTCGTAAATGAAGTTGGATGATAACGCTGTCCTGGAAACTTGTAGAAAATCACGCACCAATTCTTTGGACGCGCCAACAAACGTTTTTATCAGATTATCAGAAATGTATAGGACAACCGCGTCTTGATATAAAGCGTTGGAAAGCAGCTAAAAATGCTGGAGTACTAAGTGAGCTAGTAGGTTCTAAATGGATTGCCTTTGTAGCAAAACAAACAAAGACGCAAACGTATCCTTTCGTAATTAAACAAGCTCGGCCTGTATAATTTTTTATATAGAAAGGCCCAGCGAAATCTAACCCGGTATGAGCGAATGGGCGTTTAAGAACAGTTCGTTCAGGCGGTGGAGCTCCCATATGTTGTGTTCCAAATTTTTGTTTATATAAAACACATATTTTACAATTATGAATAGTAGTTTGATTAGATTTTTTACTTTGGGTATCCAAAATTGTAATCTAATCAACCGAAGGACTAATTGGTTTCCACCGTGAATGGAAATATCATGAATAAAACGAACTAATAAATGAGACCACTGACAATTATAAGGAATAATAATCGGGTGACGTTCATCGTAGGACATAATCGGTGAAGACAAGAGTCTTCCACATACTCTTAGAATTCTAGCGTCGTCGATAAAAGGATTTAAGCTGAGTAAACTACTGGAAGTTGAAATGGAATCTTTACGTGAAAGAGATTTGTACTCTGACGGATAAGCCACCTTTTGGCATAGGATTACAAGCCGGTTTTTTTTACTAAATCAACTTCGGAACTAGAAATTGAAGTTGAATTTTTGGAAAATGTTGATCTAAGTGTTGGATGAGTACGTTCGAAAAATCGGAATATATATGCAATTACGCGAATTGCTCTTGGAAATGATGAAAAACGATCGAGGATATCATCATAATTTTGGAAATGAGTAAAATGTGTTTGAATTGGTTTCATTTCGAGTTCCGTTTTATGATTTTCATTTGGAATTAAAGAGGGCCAGCTAGACGTTGGAAACTGTAACCACTCAGGGCCATGCCACCACAAGGTATGATTTGCAAGTTCTTGTGGACAAATTCCACGGCTTGCTAAATCTGCTGGATTGTGTTGTGAGTCGACATGAAACCAATTTGCATGGCCGACACTTTGGACTATTTTCGAAACACGATTCGCTACAAATGTTTTCCATTGACATGGCGGTTTTCGCAGCCATGCTAGGACAATGGTGGAGTCTGTCCAAAAGAAAGTTTTGAATTTTTGGACAGGTAACTGAGGAATAATATTGTCGACCATTTCAGCTAGGAGAACAGCTCCGCAGAGCTCAAATCTTGGAATTGAAAGAGTTTTTACTGGTGCCACCTTTGTTTTGGCAGCCAGTAAATGCGTTAAAATTGGAGTAGATGCGGAATCAATGCGTACGTAAATGGTTGCTGCGTATGCTTTTTCGGATGCATCACAAAAGCAATGAAATTCTAATTCGCTGTTCGGAGTATATTGATTCCATCTTGGAATTTTGATCGTATTGATATATTTAAAATTATCTTGGAAAGTATGCCTTGTTTGAAGGCAATTGGAAGGCAAATTTTCATCCCAGCCAATTTGCTCAAACCAAATTTTCTGCATAAGCATTTTGGCTAAAACAATACAAGGGGCCATCCGGCTGGATCAAACAATTTAGAAATCTGGGAAAGTACCTCACGTTTAGTGAATGTAGATTTGGATTGAAAAGGTATCGTGGAGAAATATAAAACATCAGTGCGAGCGTTCCATCGCACACCTAATGTTTTAGCATTACTGCTATTATCGAGCTCAAGAAACTCTTCATTAAGAAGGTGCTCTTTTGGAAGCCCAGCTAGTACTGCTTCGGAGTTTGCCGTCCATTTGCGTAATGAGAACCCTGCTGAATTAAGCGTGAATTATGCGCGTCATTACGCGCGTTTATTGATGTCGCAATGTCATGGCTTCCAGCAAGCGCATCATCCACGTACATGGAAGTACGCAAAATGTGGCTTGCTAACGGATAAATTTGTTCTACATCGTCTGCTAGTTGAATTAAAGTTCGTATTGCCAGATATGGAGCGCAATTTACTCCAAACGTGACAGTTTTTAATTCGTAATCACGAATTCTTCTGGATTTTCACGGAATAAAATTCTTTGAAATGGAGTATGGTTAGGATCAACCAAAATTTGGCGATATATCTTTTGGATGTCACCATTGAAAACAAAACGATAAAATCTCCATTTTAATATTAGGAGAGTCAGATCAGCTTGGAGTACAGGGCCTATATGGAGAATATCATTTAAACTTACTTTATTAGCCGAAGAATTAGATGCATTAAAAACCACACGAACCTTTGTAGTCGTGCTTTCTGGTTTTATTATTGCATGATGAGGCATGTAATAATTTCGTGGAAATATATCGAACTTTGGAGTGGAAACTAATGTCATGTGACCTAATTCAAGGTACTCACGTATGACGTTATCATATTGTAATTTAAAATCAGGATTTTCGCAAAGTCGAGATTCGTTTCTATGAAATTGAGCGGAAGCGATCGATCGGGAATAGCCGAGCTTTAATTCATTTGTAAATTGATCTTTAAATGGAAGAGAAACGATGTATCGACCACTTTCATCTCTTTTTGTAGTACGGGCGTAAATTTCTTCGCAAAAGCGATCGGAATAAGACATAGATTGTTTTTGAGGAAGATCCTCCACCTCCCCAAAAAGAGCAATCTCTTTATCTAGAGATACTTCATTGAAATATGAAACAATATTAGGAGAATTGACGCGTTATTGGACCAGTAAGAATCCATCCAAAAATGGTTTCTTGAGCAATTAATGAATTGCAGATATTACGCTTTATACCATCTAGTAGTATGGCTGGAAACAAGTCGTCACCAATTAATAAATCGATGATGAACTTCGGAAAAAATCAGCATCAGCTAGTTTAATTGGAGGAAGATTGGAAAATAAAACTGGATCGATGATAGTAGTTGGAAGATTACCAGTTAGTTGTGATAGCACTAATGCTGATACTTCAATTGAAATATTGGAATTAATTGGAGAACTAAGAATAAAAGAGCACATCTTTTTTGCGTTCGCAGATATGGCATTATTCAAGCCGAAAATTTGAGCTTGTATCGCTTGACATGGAAGTTTGAGTAAATTAAACAATTTCTCAGAAATAAAGGTACCTTCTGATCCTGAATCAATCAGGGAACGAGCCGCATAAGTGACACCTAAATGGCATATATTCACTATTGCTGTCCCTAATAGAACACCTTTTGACCTAGCAGCGAAACAAGTCTGAACTGCATCAACAGCAGTGGAGTCTTCAGTGGACTGTATTTGGATTGCATGCGAATGTTGCATGCTTGCCTTGTTGTTTGAATTGGAACTAAAAATTGAAGTAGTACGAACTATAGGAGTAAAATTTGATGTAAAGGAATCATCGTGCAGCAAGGTGTTGTGACGCCTGCGACACTTTAAACAATTAAAAGAACTTTTACAATCTTTCACCATATGAAGTTTTGCAAAACAATTAATACACAAGCCAATTTTTTTCACGCAACTCATTCTATCAGAAGCGTTCATTTTTAAAAATTTTGGACAATGTCGAATTGTATGATGATCATTAGGGCAGATCTTGCAAGTAGGAGTAGAAATATATGCTTGATACGTATTAACTTTTCTTGGAAAATTTTGATGTTTTTTAATTGGAGGGGATTTTTGAAATGGTGTTCTAGGAAGAGTTGAACACTTGATATCGGAAACGGTTTCAAGTGATTGATACGGACTTGTGAGAAATGAATCCAATTCTTTCCATTTTGGAATATCTGTTTTGTTGCTAAGTGATTGTTCCCAAAGGGACAATGTTGCATCAGGCAACAGAGAAGAACAGAGAAAAACTAATATAGAGTCCCAATTGTCGATGCTAATATTATATAATTTTAAAGCGGAAATGGAATTGTGAATGTCACGTTGCAATTTTTTAATTGCACTCCCAGATTCTGAATTAACAGAGGAAAGGTTAAATAAAATACGTAACTGGCTTGCCAACGGAAATCCTTCGTTTGTAAGTGGAGATTTTTTTACTATTTCACGAGCTTCGCCTCGTGTTTTGGAATTTAAATGAAATAATTTTTCGACTGGAGTTAGTCTTGTGTTGTTAACATAGACTGCCGTGAACATGTCACGGAACGAAGGCCATGACAAGTAATCGCCGTTGAAAATATCCGTGTCGCAGGGTGGAAGACGAAAACTGGTAGAGAATCCATCCAGATTAGGTGCATTCGCAGAATCATGCCTTGATGTCAATTGTTGAATATGTTCACAAATCTTCGCGATGCAACGTACGTAGGTGTGGTAGGTATTTCGGTATCGAACCTTCAGGATTTCCAGATCTATGGCACCGACATCTGCCCCATCCTCCTTCGGTTCCAGATCCTGGACGCAAATCTCGTACGAATTCTTCACGTTGATCCATATTGATTTCATTTCATCGCGATGTACTTCTAAAGAATGTGAGGTATATCCAGTTAGTAGAGATTCACTGAACTCACTTTCGAACTCTACCAGATTGTCGGTCCGCCGAATGAAGGAATCCAGGAAAGACGTCATCGTATCAATTGCAGTATTTAAAAACGCGATGGATAATGTATAAAGAAATTATAAATAGCGAATGCTGACACGAACTTTCCAAACGGAACTGTTTTGTGAAATGTAAACGAAATTTTGAAATATTCCAATAATAAAATTATTTGGAGTCCAATAGTAGTATACAAACACAAAGTTTGTATCGAAATATTCCAAAAATATTTTAAAATATTTGAAATCCCAATGGGGCACTGGTAGGAAACTTTTTTTTTTTTTTTTTGAAATGAAATGGAAAAATATTGAAAGCCCAAATTTTTAAATCAAGCAGAAAAAATGTAGAAATTCAACCAATGTAGAAATTCAACCAAAGCTGTACGAAACAGCATAAAATTTAAACGAAATGTAGAAATATTCCAAAGAAATATAAGTAGAAATTCAACCCTACTGAAATAAAAGAACCACACACGTTGTCTAAAACAAATACAACTGTGTCCAAGAAGTAATACAAAAAAAAAATTAAAAATTTTAAATTATAACTTTGGTTATAATATTATAACAGATTAAGCTGTTATCGTATTAAATCACTGTTGTTGAAACAAAAAAAAAAAAAAAAAAAAAATTGTATATGTTTCTCCAGTTCGGATAATATTCAATATAAATCAACTTTTTGCAATTAAAATATTTTGTCAAAATATGTAAATAATATTTTATAATTGTAGAATGAAACGGCTAATCCAATTGCCGTAAATTGTAATGGATTATAAAAATTAAAAAAAAACGAATGAAATAAAATCGTATTTTGAAATTATTTTAATATGCAGAAAGTTTATCAGATGTAGAAATATGTAAATTATTAAATAAATATGGGAATATGCATACAGATTATTTGAGCACTACGTTCTTGTATTTGACGCTCAAATCTTTTATTATTTAGACTTATTATTTTATGTTAAAATGTCGCTGTACATTTTATTCCATAATAAAATCTTCAAGAAATAATATTTTTATTGGTATTTAGTTTTTATTATTTTGTATTAGTTATTAATTGTTTGCGTTATAATTAAATATTTTAGTAAATATTTAAACTTTCAAAGTTTAAAAATTTTTTAAATTTTAAACGTAAAAAATAAATAGTCGCAAAAGAGTTAAATGTTACTGCGATCGCCAATTGCGCAAATGATTTGATTTATGCAGAGGTTATCCGGAAATGTTGCAACAATTGAATGTAAGAAATTTAATGAGTAGTATGGTAAACCGGTTTATGTTTCTCTTCTTTATGCTTTGTGCCTTGTATAGCGTTGTTGCAATCTACATTGCTCGGATAATATTGCTCGGATAAAAATTGATGTGGGAGTATGGGATTGGATACTTTCTCTCACTGCATTAATTGCATTGAATTATGCTCACCATTATATGCTACGATCGAGTGGTGAAATATGGACATAGCAACAGCTCGTTGCAAAGTGGCGCGAAAAAAATATATATGTATAAAAAATATTATATATGTTGGAAATATTACATACTTTGAAATATTCCCTGTTATTTTTAAATTTAATTTTTGACCGGTAATTTTGCTACTGTACTTTTTGCAGTATATAGAAAACAAAAATTTGCTTTATTTTAGCGCAACTTATTTCGTCAATTGCTAAATTTTACAGAATTTTATACTTTTTAGACAAATTTATATTGAAATTTTAATTTTTAAACGTAATTTTTTTTTTTTTTTAAGAAATTTTATTTTAGCAATTATTACATCTTTTATGTGCACACAGTTGTACGCAAAACTTTTAGAAAATTCTTAGCTAATTTTTTAGCAAAATTTTTTAGGACATAATCAATTTTTTAGCAAATTTTTATAGAAACATTTTATAGGAAAATTTTTATTAATGTTTTAGCCACTTTTATAGGAAATTGTATGCAAATTTTTAGGAAAATTTAACAAAATATTTTATGAAATTTTTAGCAATTTTTTTTGAAAATTCTTAGCGCAATTTTTAGCAAATTTTATAAAACAATTTTAAGCAATCAATTTTTTATATAATCTTAGCAAATTTTTTAGTCAATATCTTTTTAGGAAAGTTAGCAAACTTTTAGCAGATTTTTAGCAGTTTTTTCTTTTCAAAATTTTAGCAGATTTTTAACACATTTTAAGTAATTTTTGATGTGTTAATTTTCACTTTTCAGGGGACACTTTTAGCGAAATTTTCCGTATTGTGGCAGCTGGATTTCTGAACGTAATTTTTACATATTACACACACAATACTTAGGTTTTTTATGATTAGAAACCGCTTAACTTTATTATATGAATAACTTTATTTTTAGACTTCGTATGACGGACTACGCGCTCGCATTAAATACCATGAACTGACATAATAAGAAATATATTAAATGCAACGCACCTTGATAAATGATGAGTGTCGAAATCAAATTCTCTCTGGAGTAGTACTTCTTTTCGAAATGGAGACTTCAACGACGTCTTGATATTAATGAGAAGGAGAATTATCCGGTTCGAGAACGGACCAATGTGAACCTGGGGAGCGTACAAATATTGTCCGGAGAAGCCTTGATGAAATGATTCTGTTGAAATGAGAACTTTTGAGTGTTTCAAACATGTACGTTTGAAACAGTCAAACCATTGAAATAAAACCACAAGTATTTGGAAATATGGAAATTAATGTTGGTTTATTATGCGGATTATACCTGTTGGTTTCGTTGTTGTATCACAAGTGATCGGATAACTTAATGCTAAGGAAAAAGGAAGTCTCTCTTAAGCAGAGTGTTATTCGAAAAGATAAAAGATAATTTTCGAACACGCGTGAAGCGCCATCTGTTAGGAAAATTATGCTTAAGGAAAATTTGCAATCTTTTACCATTTGAAAATATTCTGACATGAACAGTCATTAATAATATGAATGGTTCTTCAATACAATGAATCATGGTTTGAAGAACGGAATTCATCATTATGATGTACATTTTTTTTTCTGTGTACTACCAAAAAGTAAGGAGATTGCGTTCAAAGACTCGGGATCTCTTTTTATCCACTCAGAATTTTGCGTTTGATATCATCGCGCTAACTGAAACATGGCTAAAGAGGAGCTTTTCAAACGTTGAGTTATTTGATAATTCAATCAATGTTTTTAGAAAAGATAGATTTGACATCGAAAAATATCCAGTCGGTGGTGGTATATTAATTGCAATTAGGAATAATTTAATAAGTTCATTATTAGAAATTCCAATTGCTGCTTCACTTGAACTTATTTGTGTATATACATGTCTTAACCGCTTACATTCCCCCGAAAAGTAGCGTAGAAGTCTACGACACCATATCTAAGTCTATAGATTTTGTATTAGAAATGCTTAATAGCTCTGATGAAATTATACTTTTAGGTGATTTTAATTTACCGTATTTTAAATGGAATAACTCTGACGACGACACATATTTTTGTGCGTCTTACTCTAAATCTCGACAAGAACATATATTTGCTGACACTATATCATCTGACTTACAACAAGTAAGTTGTATTACTAGTTGTCTGGAACGACAACTTGACTTAGTATTTACTACAGATAGTAACAATGGTGTAGTTACAAATTCGACGAATGTTCTAATGGACATTGATGCATATTATCCGCCTCTAACAATATTTTATCAATCTGATAGTGCGAATATCATTAATAGTAAATCTGCAGACAATGCTTATGAATTTAATTTAAAAAAAGCCAACTTTTCATTGTTGAATGGTTGTCTGCTAAAATTGATTTAATTTTAGACTATATTTATGATAACGACCTTGATGTTGCCATAAACTATTTCTACCATGAACTCTTTTCCTGCATAGCACTATCTGTACCATATAGCCTTAATTTCACTAGACCTCGTCGTATCCCTGGTACACTAAGGATTTGAAGATGCTACGTAACTCTAGGAATAGAGCATGGAATAAATATGTCAGCAGTCAAGACCCAAGTGACCTAGAAACATACAACAAAATGTTTCTGGAATTCCAATCTAGATCTAAAATTCTTTACTCTGAGTAAATGAAAATGATAAAATGAAGATACAAATTTTATAAGATCCAAAGAAGTTTTAGGGTTTCATCAATACTAAAAAAAGAGCGATGGTTTTCCAGCTTCTTTTAAAAATAATGATGGATTCCCTACCGACCCTAATGTTATATTTGGCCTAATTGCAAGCCTGTTTAAACAATCATTCTCTGATGATTCTTTTATAACCGATGTTAATTATTTTGATTACATACATTCTGCTCCTAAAACTTCATTAGACTCTATATCATTTTCTCCGGAGCAGATTTTGCAATATATTTCGACGATTGATGATGATTTAAGTTCTGGACCAGACGGTATCCCGGCAACAGTTATAAAGAAATGTGGTAATTCGTTATGTAAATCACTTTGTTCTATATTTAATAATGATTTATTAAACGAAAGTAGTTTCCCAATATTTTGGAAAAATTCATTTATAAGCCCAATTTTTAAAAAGGGGTGTAAAAATGATGTAAATAATTATAGGCCAATCGCTAAACTGTAATCAATTCCGAAATTGTTTGAACGTATTGTATATGATCAAGTTAAAATCCACTGTAGAGATGTAATTACTTCACGTCAGCACGGATTTGTAACCGGAAGATACACAGTATCTTATCTATTAGACATCTAGAATTAGACAATAGAATCAGGAAAACAAGTTGACTGCATTTACACAGATTTCAGTAAAGCTTTCGACAAATTTCCTCATAACTTAATTTTATTCAAACTTAATGTACTGGGATTTCCTAAATTCTTTGTTAAGCGTATAGGATCTTATTTATTTGATCGGTCATACCAAATTCGCTTCAGAAATAATTTATAGTCACCATTTATTGCAACATCTGGGGTACCCCAGGGTAGCAATCTTGGTCCACTGTTATTTATACTGGCTATTAATGATATGATATACAACATTAAGTACTCACATTTATTAATTTTTGCCGATAATATGAAAATATATAAATCAATAAATGACTACAAGGATACAGAAAAACTTCGTACGTTTTGCTCTCAAGGGTTTAAATTGGATGGATAACTTACATCTTCCTCCATACGTAGATCGTCTGAAACTACTAAATTTAAAGACTCTTGACGATTGCAGACAGATTGCCGATATCACTTATATACATCAAATATTTACGGGAAGACTTGATTCATCCGAGAATCTTAACTATATTAGTTTTAACTATAATCGTAGAAGTATCAGAAATCGTGATGTTCTTTTTTATCTACCTTATTGTAGAACTAATTATATTGCTGCATCACCTTTCAATCGAATGTGTTATTTAGTTAATAATTGTCCACACTATAATATAAATCTGTCAAAAAACCAACTCAATTGTAGATTAAAACTATAATGTAACAAATGCATGTGTTTTTTCACGAGCTCTACTAATTTAGTGGGTAAATTTTTCCAGCATTATGCTGTGAAAGTTCAAGCTATTA
Organism: Dryomyza anilis; assembly: GCA_951804985.1. Classification (NCBI taxonomy): domain Eukaryota; kingdom Metazoa; phylum Arthropoda; class Insecta; order Diptera; family Dryomyzidae; genus Dryomyza; species Dryomyza anilis. The sequence continues at coordinate 88,997 of CATORG010000026.1, read as the reverse complement.
GCTAAAAACTCGATTAAGCGAAATTCAATTAAATTTTGATTTGTATACAGGCTAACGGAGAACACTTTTGAACAACTATCTGAATGAATATTTTGTAAAATAAATACATAAAAAAGAAGTTGTTTTTTATAATAAAATTGTATTTTTAGGAATTTGAGAATTTTGAGAGTATGTGACGGATACCAGGCGAAAAAAATAATAAACAACTGCCCGAAAAAAAAAGTAGTAAAAAAAATGTGATATGGTAACCCTGTCCCGAACGACAGGAACGGTGTCAGCTGACATGGATTGGCCAATCAGAAAGCTCGACAGTCGGTGCTGGATATAAAAACAGAAAAGAACATAAAACATAAAGACACTGAGTAATAAATTATAATACAAAAAAAAAAAAATTATAATAAATGATAATAAAACGTTAAGTGAAACCAAAAAAAAAAAATAACGATGTAAAAAATTCACACATAAAGACATAAATAAAAGTACTTTTACATGTAAAAAAAATATATTATATGTAAAAAAAAGAAGTAAAACGAAGACTAAACGTTCCACAACGAAAAAAAACTTAAAAATGGAAACGTGAAACAAAAATCAAAAAAGAACTTTCAACCAACAAAACGAAACATTATATACGTTTAAACAAAACAAGAATTTAATAAGTAAAATAAAGAACATAGAATCATGAAACAAAAATCAAAAAAAAAAAAGAAATTTCAACCAACAAAACGTTACACAACAAAATAAAAACTTTAAACATTAAAAAAATAAACGTTAAACAACTTAAACAACAACAGAAATAACACGAACATAAAAACAACAAAAAATCCAGTCATCGGACCACCAGCCAACGGAGCACCAGCTAACGGAGCAGCAGTATCAACGAAGCACCGGCACCAACAACAACAGAGAGCAGTTATTTGCTTTGCCGCTACGAACTGTAGCCGCAAAGGGCTAAGTACCATCGCCCTTAAATATTTAGTTTTAAGTGTATTGTGTTTGCCCATTATATGTTTTGAGAATTATGTCAAAAAATAAAATAAAATAAAATATTTTGAATATTGATTTAAAGAAAGTAACATCGTTTTCTTTATACTATAATATATATATATAAATATATATATATATATATATATATATATATATATATATATATATATTTATATATATATATATATATATATATATATATATATATATTTATATATATATATATATATATATATATATATATATATTATAGTATAAAGAAAACGATGTTACTTTCTTTAAATCAATATTCAAAATATTTTATTTTATTTTATTTTTTGACATAATTCTCAAAACTACTGTCTTATAACTCGGCCATCTTGACATTAGATCGACCCGATCATAACTTATTTTATAACTATACTTTAAATAATTCTTATGCTATCGTACGTACTATCTTAAAGATATTTTTTTTTAAATAAAATGATTAAGTAATATTTACAATGATTTTTTTTTAACATTTATTAATTAAAAATATTACAAAAGAAGTACAAAAATAACTATATACAAGTGATGAAACAAATCAAGGTGAAGTTTATATTGTTCATTCTGAGATCAACTGACATATTCCAGAACCTCTTCAATCGACCCATTTTCGAATGTTAGGGGCTTCTATTATACTATCATATGGAAGCTGAGTCAACTGGCAGTTCTCAATATCTCGAACCACATATCTATCTTTTGGTAGAACTTTAAAAATTTGATAAGGCCCCTTATATTTGGCAACAAATTTTTTATTTGTCCCTATGGTAGTATCAACATTTTTGATCAACACGAATTCGCCTTTCTCAAAGACTAATGGGGGTTTATAATTTTCAGAATGATACTTCGCATTTCTGTTTTGCACAACTTAAATAGCAAGGTTGCTTCGCAACGCAAGGTTGTTAAGTCCCTCTCTGAGTTATTTAAATTTTTACAATCTAAATATTCTGTTAGTTTATCGACAACATGTCCGCGTTGAGAAATGCCAATGAGCAAAATGCTTGTCGATTGTTTTATACTGGAATGAATTGAATTATTTATAGCGTATTCGACATTTGAAAGTAATCGCGACCAATCAGAGTGTTGCATTGGCTCAGAAACCTTAGCAAGGATAGCCTTAAGAACCCTATTCACTCGTTCAACTTGACCATTTGCTTGTGGTGAACAAACTGCTACTTACACATGTTCAATGTTTTTATCCAATAAAAAAGAAGAAAATTCCAAAGATGTGAAACAACTACCACGATCTGTAATGATCCTTCGTGGACGACTATAATATACAAAATAATGATTTAATGAGATACATACTTCTTTTGAGCAAGTCGTATTAACAGAATAAAGCTTAATATATTTTGTGAAAGCATCAACAACAACCAAAATATGCTTTTTCTTGGAAACAATTGATGGAAGTGGACCAAAGTGTCCAATATGAATAGTATCAAATGGAACAGGGTTTTTAGGAATATTATATAAATTCTTATTATTATTATGAGGAGCAACAGAATGTAAAATACACTTCAAACAATTTTGTATATATTGCTCAACTTTCTTGGACATGTCTGGAAACCAATAATGAAGTAATAACTGATCTATGCACTTCGTTGCACCTAGATGCGCTAGTTTTTCATGAGTGTTACGAATAACATTAAGTTCCATTTCCTTTGGAACGTAAAGAAGCAACTTGTCGTTTTTAGCTTTTTTGTACACAAGTCCGTCACTTAATACAAATCCCGCCACTTCTTTTTCTTCTAACTCGTTTCTTGTTTTTACTATGTTCTCATCACGATTTTGTGTAACTTGCAATTGAATGTCAATATCCTCTGAATGTATTGCGGAAATAATTGGACTTCTACTTAGAGCATCTGCATGCCCCATGCATTCAGCGCTGCGATGTTGTATTTTATAATTGAAATTTTCCAATTCTAGTGCCCATCGAGCTATTCGTGCTTTAACACTCTTTTTATTCAATGTCAGTGCTAAGGAATTACAATCTGTTACTGTGCAGAATGGTACACCTTCCAAATAGATTCGGAAACGTCGCAGAGAGTAGATGATAGCCAATGTTTCTAGTTCAAAACTATGGTACCGAGATTCAGCTTCAGTCGTACGCTTTGAAAAATATGCTACAGGATGGAATTTTCCATCATCCTGTTTTTGAAGCAACACACTTCCGAATCCAATGGAACTTGCATCACTATGCAACTCTGTCTCTCTTTCTGGATGATAAATTGCTAATACTGGCGATTCCAGTAATTTAGTTTGAAGAAGCTTAAAAGCATCATGACATTGAGAATTGTAGCAGAAATCAGTATCTTTTTTTGTTAGGTCAAGTAAAGGTTTAGCTATTCTTGAAAATGAAGGAATGAATCTACGAAAATATGAGAATAAACCTAAACATTGTTGCACTTCACGCGAGTTAGTCGGAACAGGAAATTCCTTTATAGCCTGCAAATGTTTATTTGTTGGTCTGACACCATCTTTACTTACGTGAAAACCTAAAAATTCTTGGTAACAAAAATGACATTTATTAAAATTTAATTTTAAACGATATTCTGTAATACGCCTTAATACTCGACTAAGTGCATCAAAATGCTCTTGAAGAGTCTCTGTCATAATTGTTACATCGTCCATATAAGCAACTACTATACCTTCATCAACAAAAGGTCGCAAAACATAATTTATAAATCTTTGAAATACCGCCGGAGCATTTCTTAATCCAAAAGACATTTTTACGTACTCATATTGCCCCATGGGAGTAACAAACGAAGTATATTTTATAGATTCCTCTGAAACACTAATTTGATGAAAACCACTTTTTAAATCAAGTGTACTAAAAAATCGTTTACCTTCCATTCGTTCGAGACAATCATCAATTAGTGGTAAAGGATAATTGTCCCGTTCCGTAATCTTATTTAAAGCCCTGTAATCAACACACTTACGTGTTTCTCCAGATTTTTACTAAAACTATCGGCGACGCATAAGGAGAATCACTAAGCCGAATTGTACCTTCTTTAAGCAATTTATTTACAATGTCAGTAACGTCTAGTTTATCTTGGTATGACAAGCGCCGGGGCGAAAAATATATTGGATTATCAGATGTTAATCGAATTTTCATATTATAATTATGCTTAACTGCCGGAATGTTATCTGTATTAAAGTAGTTATCAGTAAGAATTCTTTGAAGAGCTTGTTGATAAGTTGGATTTAATTGATCAAAAATATCGAATTCAATGTTATTAAAAGGCTCAATAGCAAATATGTCGGGAACAGAATTTCCAATGTGGTTAGAGACATTCGATTCATTGAATGTATTACAACGTATGGTATTTTTTGTTTCTAAAATTCCCTCATATTCGAAATGTGGACTTATAAAAGAATCGGCTTGCGATTCACTGAAATTTTCGATTACGTCAAACACACAATGTAATAAATGATTGTTAAATTTAATTTTATTATTATCATTTTCGTAATTAAATTCAATATTTTGATTAGAATTACAAGCAGATTTTATATTACATTAAAAATCTTCATAAAATCTCTACCCAATAATAACGGACAAGGTAGAAGCTGCAGCAAATTTTACTGCTACGGTCACCCGTCCATAAGAATTCAATTTAAAGTCGCCAATGCCTTTGTAGCCTGTATAGAAAAGCTGACTGTTTAGCAAATGATTTGGTATGATAGACCGTTGAGCAAAACTAGCCGGACTACCGGTATCCAAGAGAGAACGAAAAGGTTTAAAGTTAGCGTGTTTGACGGAATCGACCGCGAAAGAGATACTTACAGTGTTATGCTCAGAAATTACGCTATCACCTTGACTAACTTCCTTTACTGGTTTCGTACATTCATCAGAAGCATCTAGCAATGCGACTCTATTAAAATAATTTGTAGGTTTTGGACAATTATTAAATATATGTTGAAGGGAGCCGCAACGGAAGCAGGAACCTTTTTGACGCCTTTGTTTCGTACATGTGGAGGATAGATGTCCAAAGCCGGAGCAGTTAAAGCACTGGATAGACTTAGGTGCGCCACTGGATACATTGATGTGGTTTTTATTACTGATGATTGATTTCTCACACCCAGAAAAAAATCATGGTAAATTAAAAGTATTTCAATAGAAAAACCATAATTTATACCATTAAAATTGGTCAATAGGATGCGTCCCATTAGTTCAGTAATATTGAAACTGTTAATACAATGTGTGGTTGTACCATAAATTTTATAATGTGATATTTAAATTTCAATAAGAAAAACCTATACAAATTAATGATACGTATTATTAATTTTATGGTATAGTCGAATTACATTTTCCTAATAATTTATTAAAACAAAAATGTATTTTAGTTAATTTATTGTATATTTTATTTTATTTAAATGTCGAAATTGATATTCACTTTTACAACACACACACACATAAAAAAACACTTCTTGCTGCAAAAGGTTATAACACATTTAATGTTTGCTTTGGTTCCCAATAATTGATTGTAGTACTTGATGCTGCAGTTATTTTTGAGTCCGTTGCCATAATAGAAGTTCGATGTATTATTTATTTTCTGTAATAAAAAAAATATAAAAATAAATAAATATATTAATATAATTTATTTACATTAAATACATTGAGTCCTTACCAATGTCGCGTTTAATAACGCGTTTAATTATTACAAAAAAATACATGCGACCATTTTGAGTAAACACGCAGAATGACGTAAAAAACGAACATGTTTGTATTCTTTTTTGTGTTTTTTTACACCACGTTTATTATTATAGAAGGAAACCATTAAAACAACAGTATTTATTCCATTTAAAATAATAATATTGAAATATTTAAATTTATGGTACTGAATTTTACAAATACTATTGAATTAATTAGAAAACTTTTGATTTAAAAAGAAAAAACTATTAATACATGAACCATAATATCAATGGTCGTACCATAAAGTACTTAATGGTACATTTTCTTCTGAGTGCAGGAATAAGATCCAATTGCGCTTCATATGCCACGCGCAGCTGTACGTATCGTTGTACCAATTTCTTCAGTTCTTTCAGTGATGTAGCTGGATATAAAATAGCAATATTTGGAGATCTATCATTGAGGCCATTAATTATGAACTGGATAACTTGCTGTTCATCCAAACCAACACGTGATGCAATTTCCTCCATTTGTAGAATATATCCAAGAACAGTTGTTTTTCTTGAATCAAATGTTGTATGTTTCAGCATATCAATAACTTCAACAACGGAAAATACATGACCAAAATTTTGCAAAAAATGTTCTTTAAATTCTGTATACGTATTAGATTTATCAATACGTAGAAAAAGTTCAGCAGGGGTGTCTTTTTGCATCAAGCGCCTTATGGATTTCAAGCGATAGTTGTCGTTTACATCTAGTGGTGCACAAACACGCTCGAACTCATTCATCCATTTTTCTGCATCGTATATTCCGTCACCACTAAATGCAGATACAGCATGCTCAATATCACTGAAATCAGGTTGCCTAGATGTACTATTGAAGTTTAGACTGCCAACTGCCCCTTCTAATTCAAGCAATTGTTTTTTAAGCTCAAAGATTTCTATTCTTTTCCGCAAATCTTCGATTTCCTTATCTAATGTTTGCCCAGAATTCATATTCGTCGGAGTAGTTACAGCAACATTGGGTAAATCGCAATCAGGAATGTTGATTTCGGAATTCACATTTTGTTGCGTCAATGGCTGCATCCGTTCAGATTGTTTTTTTTTTTTTCATTTTTAGGAATGTATTTGAGTATGGAACACTGCGTATTTTGTCAACATGATTATTATTAAGCATGCCTCGACTCATCTGAAGTTTTAATTGACACTTCCGAATTCGCCGTAAAGCTTTCGAAAACTTAACGGAAATGTAGCGGGCAAAGCTAAAACGCGCTCGTCTAAAAGGCACACGATTTGAGTTTTCGCCAACTCCTTGAAAATTGACGCAAGCTCTGTTGAAGAAACTGGAGGATTGCTCTTATCTGTATACGGCGGAATCTGGAATCTGTATGCGTTGAAATCTGTTTGCGCCGGAATATGTATGCGCCGAAATTTGCGTTATTGCTTCGGAATGCTTCAAAATCTTTCAGAATGTGCTGGAATAAATTCTGCATGCGCCGAAATCTGCATGCGTCGGAATTTACGGAATCTGAATGCGGAATGTTACGGAATGTGCCGGCGTAGGATGTGCAAAATTTTCAAAATTCGCGATATCACTTATGGTAACTAATCCCACTTCTGAGTTATAGTATAAAGAAAACGATGTTACTTTCTTTAAATCAATATTCAGAATATTTTATTTTATTTTTTGACATAATTCTCAAAACTACTGTCTTATAATATATATATATATATATATATATATATATATATATATATGAATATATATATATATATATATATATATATATATATATATATATATATATATATATATATATATATATATATATATATATATATATATGAATATATATATATATGCCTTTCAGTTTCTTTTAACTATAATTTCTAATATTTTTTTTTTTTGTATTTTACTTTTTTTTGAATATTTATATATTCGTTTTTTTACAATGGGGATTATTATATATAACATTTTTTTGAACAGCACAACATATAATGGACAAACACAATACACTTAAAACTAAAACAAATGTGTATAATATTTTTTTTGGAAATATTTAAGGGCGATGGTACTTAGCCCTTTGCGGCTACAGTTCGTAGCGGCAAAGCAAATAACTGCTCTCTGTTGTTGTTGGTGCCGGTGCTTCGTTGATACTGCTGCTCCGTTAGCTGGTGCTCCGTTGGCTGGTGGTCCGATGACTGGATTTTTTGTTGTTTTTATGTTCGTGTTATTTCTGTTGTTGTTTAAGTTGTTTAACGTTTATTTATTTTTTTAATGTTTAAATTTTTTATTTTGTTGTGTAACGTTTTGTTGGTTGAAATTTCTTTTTTTTTTTTTGATTTTTGTTTCATGATTCTATGTTCTTTATTTTACGTATTAAATTCTTGTTTTGTTTAAATATAACATTAGGGTCGGTAGTGAATCCATCATTATTTTTAAAAGAAGCTGGAAAACCATCGCTCTTTTTTTAGTATTGATGAAACCCTAAAACTTCTTTGGATCTTATAAAATTTGTATCTTCATTTTATCAATATACTCAGAGTAAAGAATTTTAGATCTAGATTGGAATTCCAGAAACATTTTGTTGTATGTTACTAGGTCACTTGGGTCTTGACTGCTGACATATTTATTCCATGCTCTATTCCTAGAGTTACGTAGCATCTTCAAATCCTTAGTGTACCAGGGATACGACGAGGTCTAGTGAAATTAAGGCTATATGGTACAGATAGTGCTATGCAGGAAAAGAGTTCATGGTAGAAATAGTTTATGGCAACATCAAGGTCGTTATCATAAATATAGTCTAAAATTAAATCAATTTTAGCAGACAACCATTCAACAATGAAAAGTTGGCTTTTTTTAAATTAAATTCATAAGCATTGTCTGCAGATTTACTATTAATGATATTCGCACTATCAGATTGATAAAATATTGTTAGAGGCGGATAATATGCATCAATGTCCATTAGAACATTCGTCGAATTTGTAACTACACCATTGTTACTATCTGTAGTAAATACTAAGTCAAGTTGTCGTTCCAGACAACTAGTAATACAACTTACTTGTTGTAAGTCAGATGATATAGTGTCAGCAAATATATGTTCTTGTCGAGATTTAGAGTAAGACGCACAAAAATATGTGTCGTCGTCAGAGTTATTCCATTTAAAATACGGTAAATTAAAATCACCTAAAAGTATAATTTCATCAGAGCTATTAAGCATTTCTAATACAAAATCTATAGACTTAGATATGGTGTCGTAGACTTCTACGCTACTTTTCGGGGGAATGTAAGCGGTTAAGACATGTATATACACAGGAATTGTGATGTACAATCTTAACACAAATAAGCTCTAGTGAAGCAGCAATTGGAATTTCTAATAATGAACTTATTAAATTGTTCCTTATTGCAATTAATATACCACCACCGACTGGAGATTTTTCGATGTCAAATCTATCTTTTCTAAAAACATTGATTGAATTATCAAATAATTCAACGTTTGAAAAGCTCCTCTTTAGCCATGTTTCAGTTAGCGCAATGATATCAAACGCAAAATTCTGAGTGGATAAAAAGAGATCCCGAGTCTTTGCACGCAATCTCCTTACTTTTTGGTAGTACACAGAAAAAAAAATGTACATCATATTGATGAATTTCGTTCTTCAAACCATGATTCATTGTATGGAAGAACCATTCATATTATTAATGACTAACGCCATTATTGTTATGAATGCTATCTTCAATATGATGAACGGTATGTGAAGAATACGTTTCATCATATTAATGAACCAAAATATAAAATACTACATATATGTTGATCATATTGAAGAACGCTGTTCATTAAACCAAATTTCTATCAAAATATTTTTTTCGTTCATTACTTGCCGTACTTCTCAGTTCTTAAATAGTTCATGTATGTTATTTCTTATATAATGCTTGCTCGACATGCATAAATAAGTAAAATGATTTATAATATATTTATTATAATTACAACTTTTTTTTAATAAAAAGTTATAATAATAAAAAATATATTTTTAAAAAATAAATTTTTTATTGAAAAAAAAAAATGCTTTCGAAAAAAAAAATGCTTTCGAAAAAATAAATGTTTTCGAAGAAATTTGTTTTTGAAGAAATTTTTTTTTTCGAAAAAAGAATTTTTTTAAACAATTTTTTTTTTTTGAAAAAAAAAATGTTTTCGAAGAAATTTGTTTTTGAAGACATTTTTTTTTTTCGAAAAAAGAATTTTTTTGAATCCATTTTTTTTTTTGAAAAAAAAAATTTATTTTGAACAAATTTATTTCTAAATATTATGAATTTTTTTACCAATTTATTTCTAAATACCAAATTTATTTCTAAATATTATGAATTTTTTTACCATCATACACACAAAAAAATATTAGCTTGGCGTTCCGTTGTTTCATCGAATATTCATATGCATCTACCAAATGTAGTCAGCCTCAACTGAAATTCATTTATAGTAAACAATAGTATGAAGCGTAACCAACTATTAGTTGAAGCAACTGCAACATTGATTGGGGAACGAACTTTTTATCCATTTTCAATTTTTTTATTTCCATTGCTACGGCAACTAAATTCAAAATGAGACATACTCAATATTTAGTTGACTTAACAGACAGTTAGTTATATTAGGTTGTAGCAACCAATATTTATTTGATTCAACTGATATCAGTTGTCTTGTATAAAAGTGATGCCAAAGCAGGACAACATCAGTCGCACAAGTTTCAGATTCTTCACTATTTTTTTTGTGTGCGACGGACAGCGCGTGCCACGTGTAAAACAAAATTTGGAATTGTTTTAAGACTTGTTCGTTTTTACTGTTCAGCTTTTTCATGCCCAAATACACTTTCGTCAACAAGAGACATACTATTCTACAGAATACTTGCTATTGTGTTTCTATATGTTATATTTATGCAGCTCTAGCGCTCCAACGTGTTGCAAACACGAAGTCAGCATCACAACGAGTCATCGGCAATTTCCGATGACTCGTTGTGCTGCTGACTTCGTGTTTGCAACACGTTGGAGCGATAGGACGAGGTAAAATGGCCGATTTCTTATAATTAAATTGGCTACCACAACTAAACAAATTGGTTGTGTCAAATGTATTCATTAATTGTGTGAACTGACACGCGATTTTGCAACAACTGAATCAGTCGAATGTGGACAGAACTAATTAAAACGGTTGGCAAAAAAAGACGGTTGCCCTAAATGATTCGTTCTTTGGGTGTGTAGATACCAGTGTAGGGCATTATTGAATAAATTTTTATTCAAATAAATGATAACAAATACTTTTTTTATTTGTATTTTTTATTTTTTGTTCAAATATCAAATTTTTATCTTTCATCTTTTTATTTGACGAGACAAATAAATTATTTGTTATTTGTTAATTAAAATAAATTTATTTGAAATGTAAAATGAAGCAATAAATAAAAACAAAATTTGAAAATTGTGTTCCAAATGATCGCCATGAGAATTCGTGGCATCATTATTGGAGTTAAATATACCAACAATAATAATTGTAATAGTTCACGCTCGGCTCAGAGCATTTCGTGGGCAGTGTGGTTTGCCATTGTCTGCCGAGAGGTAGAGCGGTATATAAAAATGATTTTTATGAAAAGATGTTAGTTCCAGCCATTATCGCTGCAAATATCCTTAAAAAGTGCGTGGTTTTTAATTCACATTTTAATCAAATCTTTGAAAACAAAATCATTTGTATTTTTATTTGAACTTTTCAAATAACGAATAAAAAGATAACAAATAAATTAAATTTATTTGTTATTTGAAATACAAATAAATCAAAAATTATTTGTCACTCAAAATAACAAATAAATGAAAGTTATTTGATATCTT
>CATORG010000026.1:0-72500 GCA_951804985.1 Dryomyza anilis | reverse complement strand
AAAATTTGATTGGACGACAAAGATAATGCAATGGTCGAAATCACCATTTTACAAAAATAAAAATTTACGCCAAAAACAATGTCGAAAAAAAAATTTGTTTTTGATTTGTTTTTGTTTTTGTTTTTTTTTTTTCTTTTTTTATTTTTTCCTTTAGTTTGGATTTTAGTTTTACGTTATTGCTTTTGTTTTTGTATTTTTGCTTTTGTTTTGTGCTTTTGTATTTTTACTTTTCAATATTTTTTTGTATTTGAGTTTTTTGTTTCATGTTCGTAGCTGGTGAAAGTGCCAAGTTATATCGTATTGAAAGTTTAGGTTGTATAGGAGGTGTCACGCCCCTTTGTCCAATCCCGCCCATATTTAGCCTATCATTCCTTCCAGATCCTACCGAATCTGTGGTAAAAATTCCAAGCAAATCGGATCAGTCGTTTAGACGGAGAAGCGGAACAAACAAAGAAATAAACAAACAAACCAACAAAGATATTTATTATATTAACTAGCTGGACCCGTGCACGACTCGTGCCAAGATTTTGTAAATGAAAGAATATGGAGTGATTTTATTAGTATAAAGAACATTTTTATTATTTATATCTTCTCCGTAAAACGCTTTCCCGTATAATTCTTCCCGGTAGAATTCTTTCCCGTAGAATTCTTTCCCGTAGAGTTTCCCAGTATAATTTTTAGTGTGGTGAATTTTATTGTGGTGAGTTTTAGTGTGGTGAGTTTTAGTGTGGTGAGTTTTAGTGTGGTGAGTTTTAGTGTGGTGAGCTTCATTGTGGTGAGTTTTAATGTGGTGTGGTTGCTTTTGTATATTTTTTTTTGTATTTGAGTTTTTGTTTCATCTTTTTAGCTTGTGTATGTGCCGAGTTATGTCATTTTGAAAGTTTAGGTTGTATGGGAGGTGCCACGCCCATTTGTCCAATCCCAATAGTATCCTGGTGCAAAATTTCAGTTAAATCGGTTCAGCGGTGTAAACGTGATGCTGGAACAAACGGACAGACAGACAGACAGACAGACAGACAGACAGACAGACAGACAGACATACAGACATACAGACATACAGACAGACAGACAGACAGACAGACAGACAGACAGACAGACAGACAGACAGACAGACAGACAGACAGACAGACCGACAGACTGACAGACGGACCAAGAGTTTTATATATATAGATAGGATAGATAAATGAACATTTATTTACTAAAATTATTTTTTTTTATGTTTGTCCATTTGATTTTAGTTTATAGTTAATTTGCGGCATCGGTTTTAAAAAGTAAACTGTTTTAAAATAATATTAGTAACGCTTTCAATTGCTCTTCAATATGCCGCTTTTAAAAATTTACCTAGAACTAAAATTTAATAACGAAGTTTTTATACGAAAATAATTGGGAAATGTGGTACATTAAATTACGTTGTAGATTAAAATTGTCTATAGTTATTCGCCAATAATAAATTAAGTTATTGTTTTGGAATTGATTACAATGGAATTGTACTAAAATGATCTGGGAAGTACCTTGGTACTTTTGATATTGAAATTGTACTGAAAATAACATAACTGTATTACAATGTGAATGCGAATCACAAAAATATCATTGCGACGAAAATAAAAGAATTTCTTTGATATGCGAAGAATATGCATGTCAAAAAAGATCAACCTATATTATGCATTCGCATTTCTTTTTTTTATATTCTTTTTTATAAACCACCACTTAATTTATGCAATTAATTTTAATCAAATTTGTGCAATACTATTTTTTAAGTAGCTTAATTATTAATATATATTTTTTTGCAATCTTTTTTGCAATATTAGATTCCTTCATTTACAATCACATTTGTGCTATATTAGAATTAAGTAAAATAATACATTTTTTGTGCAATATTAATTTTGAATAAATAATGCAGATTTTTTTGTTCAATATTATTTTAGCACTTTTTATAGCATTTTAACTATTTGAAGTCATTTTTTAATATGTATTTTTTATATATTTTATGCATTTTTCGTAAATGTTTTTGATTTATGTTCCTTAAGAGATATTTCTTTAATTGATCAAAATTTTTCCGGGCGAAACAATATGGGTATATGCGGAGCGCTGTTCGGCGTAATTCCTAAATTTTTATTTTATTAGTTTCATCGAAACAAATTTATGTTAGCATTTTGTAAATGGTTTACTTTTTGTAAATAAATCAATGGTCTCTAGAAATGAATTCTTTTGATCCAGATGGTGAACGTGAACAGATTCACATGTGCGATGCACGAATCAATCAGATTTTATCTGTTTTTTTTTGAGAAATTATTTTAATTAAGAAAAATTACTTTATTTAGTAAAATTGTAAACTATACCTTTAATTTGCTTAAATAAAGCTAGAATAAATCGTAATAAGATTTAAAAATAAATTAAGTAATTACATAAATGGACTGTTTTCTTCGCCAGATCAAATCGAAAAAAAAGAAATTTCGCAGTATGGAAATTAACATACCACATTCATAAAAATATGTCTATTGAGTTTCGGTATGCTTGATAGGAAATACATTCAATATTATTTAACGCATAATGTATATGGGTGAAAATTTGTCAACCGTACCAGCTTCAAAAACCGAAAAAACGTTTTTAAAATGCAATAATTTTAGTTAAAAAAATTATTTGTTACAAAATAAATATTTTTTTGGTAAAACTCATTAAAACTACTTTCTAAAGCAGTCATACATATTTACAATTGAGCAACTCTGTTATAAGTTATAAATAATTTAATACAATTCTACGCCGTCAAATTTGCCATATTTGGACCCAAATATCTCGACAACCAGTCATACTTACCCATCCTCCTTAACAGGTTTTAATGAGGTTCTCTTATATTACAAGTTTACAAAATTTTATCCAAATCGGAAGCAACAAAAATTTTGAAGCGGGTACGGTTGACAAATTTTCACCCATATGAGTAATTCAAAATCTAAACTGATGACAGTAATTACTGAATTACTGAAACATAAGCAAATTAATAAAATTTTAAAAATTCAAAACAGTGATGCATTTTACGTAAATTAAATTGGGTAAAAAATAAAATTAAATTGGGTAAAAGTGGGAATTTTTTTTTTCAATTGGGTAATTCGGGTAAAACATTTTAAATCGATTTTAAATGTAATATTTAAGAAGGCTGCATTCCACTGTTCATGAACTGGTTCATGATCTAAATTTTTGAATTAACATAATACTATTTATATAACTTTTAATTGAATTTTGAGCCTTTTTTCTCAATTTCGGAAAATAAGAACAACCATAATTTTTAAATTTGAAATTATGTTAAAAAAAAAAATATTAAATTAGATGTGAGTTTTGCGGTGAGAGATGGTACAATTCGCTAAATGAAATTCTAAAATCTCACCCCATGAATTTCCCTAAAGTGGAGCAAAAGACCTGGTCAAAATCGCTTAGATGCACCTTAGCTCTTCCAAAAGGCAAATAAGAATCAGAATAGTGCAACGGATTTGCACACCTTGTGGGCTAAACATGTCTGAAGTACGTTCGTAATTATATTCAGTCCAATTAGAATATCAGGGAGGTAAGGAAGGACTCAGAAAAATAATGATAATCGATATATAAATAATAATACATATATAAAAAATCAATATATAAATAATAATAAATATATATATTAAATTGGTGAACGGCTCCATGTAACCTGTAAAAATAGCAATTATTTTATAAATATATATAATCTATATTAATAAAACAAAACGTGTTTTTTCTCTTGCACTAACCGGCCGTATTTCTGAACAGATTTTAATAATACTGGTATCAAATGATTCGTATTAATCAGATGTAGTGCGTGCTAGAAAAAGCTAAAAACCAAATTACAACAACCGTATGAAAAAGAGAACTGCAGTTGACTGCGCTCACTGTGTTTAGTGCAGTGCATCACACTCTAGGTTTTACACAGCAAACAGAGAGTTGCAAAAAGAAAAACAGAAAACTCCGCGTAAAAGAGTTTCAATTATTGCGATCAGAAAACATATTAAAAACATTATTAAGTGAAATGAAATAAACAACATATATTGACAACTATAAATATAACCAACTAAGATTACAACAAGTTTAACTAAAATTAATAAAAATTTTAAAAAACCAAACCTTGAGTAACATTAGAAAGTAAATTTTAAAACTTATTAAAAGTGTTTTTTTACTGATTTTAAAAATACATAAATGATTTAAAACAAAATATTAACAAAAAAAAAATTTAAACTTGTAGGAAAAACAGAACTGTGATTCAAATATAAACCAGTTGGGAAGGTTAGATCACATGGGAAATTTTAAATTTTGTGTTATTGTGATAGTTAGGATTATCAAAATTATAGTCGGTTTTAGCCGACTATAAATACCCTACACATATGGTTACCATTCAAAGTGGTATATCGGTCACCAGGGTATACAAATCCTGAAAATAACTACAAACTTTCAATCGCTGAAGAATTTCCTTTCATTTGATACCCAGATTTATAAATGGGTAGGTGTACCGAATTTCGATTTTTTTTTTTTGGGAACCACAAGTCGTTTCGCGGGAAAACATTATTTCCATGTATTTGATCATGAAGTCAATATATATTTGACCAAAAAAGTCTACCTAAGACGTATACAGTAAAATTGAACTGCAGATGTAAATTTTATATGATTTATTTGAATATAAATTGTTAGATCACAGGTCACAATGGACCGATTTCGCACATACAGTGTAGGTATATAAGTAATCTAAATTATGAGTTTCATTTATCTAACTCTTCAATTGTTTAAGTAGTAGTGATTTCAACAGACAGACGGACATCGCTAAATCGACTCAGGAGGTCATGCTGATCAAGAATATATATATTTTCCCATACCGGAGATGCTTCCTTCTGGGTGTTACAAACGGCGTACTAAATTGAATATACCCTTTCACTCTTAGTGTAGGGTATAAAAATATATAAAATTTAAATGAAAAATTAAATTTATTAATTCTTGTCGCGTGATGCTTTTCTTCTATTATAAATATATTTTTTTTTTTGAAATGAATCCAATGAAATTCACTGTGAACAAAAAGGCATTTTTTCAAAATAAATCGGTAGATTGTGTTGATTTTATACAAAATATGAAAATATCAAGGTACAAGGAATTTTCTTGGAATTTTTGACATGTGATTTATCAAATTTCGTATAAAATAACAGACAATTTTTTTGTTTACTACATTGATAGTGATCAGAAATAGTTTTGTTCTTGTAGTTTACAAAAAATTCACAATATTGTGAAATAAGTATACACATATTTTACATATTATGGTAATTTGTGTTATTATACACTGATTTTATGTTAGTTATAGTATGAAACAGTAAACACTTAAAATAAAATAAAAAAGTTTCTAAAGAAAATGATAGTATTTCACTACGATTTTCTTTTAAATCGGAGGCTACTTTTTTTTAGAAATGTGTTCTGTAAATGCTAAATACAACTTAAAGGATTTGAGAGGATATGCAATGATATTTTAGTTATGTTCCAATATGTAATTTCATATATTTTATATACAATGTTTGAGATCTCTTTGACAACTCATATTTTTAAACTATAGATGGAGTTTTTGTGGAGAACCGAAAAAATTGAAAACTATATTAACATGCTCATATCAACTACGTTTTTCCTTTATATTTAGAAACAAATTTTCAGCTAGCTGGATGAATTTTACTAGTATATAATAAAAACTGTAATTCTATAATTCTATAATAATTTAATTACTTATGGTGATCTGCTCCTATAACGTAAAATAATTTTGAAGAAAAAGGAAAATACAAACCAAATAGATATATATATATATATATATATATATATCTCTATCTATCTATATATATAAAAATGAAATGTCCTGTGTTTGCCAGAGCATCACGGGAGAACGAACCAACGGATTTGCCTAATTCTTTTTGTATTTCGTTCGTGTCAATGCAAGAGAGGTTTAGGAAAAAAGAAAAGTCGGAAAAACCCGAAGGAAAAGCCGGAAAATCGAAAAAACATAAATTTGACCCTAGGAACTTGAAATTTGTACAGGGTGCTCATTTTCCAAAGTGAGAGCGCACTACGAAGGGGTTTTTTAAACTTCGCCTCCTATGGTACAAAATGAGGCGTGGCAAAACTGAACTTTTAATTCAAAATATCTGGTAATTACGATACCCACAGTTATGAAATTGGGCTCAGTAATGTAACGTATTGTGTTTTTGTTTATCTTTTTGCTAAATATGGGAGGAATTTGATGAAGGGGCGTGGCACTTCGATATAACCATAACGTTAAAAAGGCTATAATTTCTGATCAGAGTTATGAAAATTGGAACAAAGGTTAATATTAAAAAGTCACGTATAATGTGGGCGGGATTGTATAAAGGGCGTGTCACCTTTTATATAAAAAAAAAACATTAAAAATGACATACTAAAAGTAGAGTTATAAAAATTAAAACAAATGTTCATATTTAATACTCCGATTATCACGTAGAATATAGACGGGATTGGACAATGGGGCGTGGCACCTCCCCTACAAAAATTTCAATAGGATTTATCAGATAGTTATTACTTCCCACCCTTTTGATGCCAAGAACTGCTAAATAACATCTGTTTAAAACATACTTTGTGGAAAAAAAAATAACCATCTTGGATCTGGATGCCGTTTTTTTCTATATACTGAATTAGTTATATGGCTGAGAAAATGAAACGGCAAAGTGACTGATCAAATCTATTTTGAATGTCTTCTTTATAGCACGACAACTTTTCAGAACTTATTAGATTCAATCAATAACTACCGCTTACAAAGTTGTTACAGAATTGACTTAAATTAAATCCATGGTTTTTATTCAAAAAATAAATTCTACTCTGAAAACCACAAATATATTTCCTGAGTTATAGTTCGAAAAATGTATAAAAAAACATTAAAATCTAAAAAGTACAAAAATCTTGGATAATATAAATGCAAAAATTCCTGACTTACTAAGAGCAGAGTTGTACAAAACGAAACAAAGGATCATTTTAAAAAATTTTATAAGCCACGTGGAATGTGAGCGGGATTTGAAAAAGGGGCATGGTACTGTGTTCAATATGGGCGCGAAAAATAGTGACGTAGTCATGTCACTAAATATATATATATATATATATATATATATATAAGTAAATACTACCCGGTCTTTAGCTCCACTTTAGGGAAATTCGCGGGGTAAGATTTTAGAATTTCATTTAGCGAATTGTACCATCTCTCACCGCAAAACTTCTAATTCTGATGTTTCGAATAGCTTCGTCTTTCCGAAATTTGAAAAATTAATCTTGAGACCAAAATCCCTTGGGGGTAACTCAAATAAAAAATTCCCCATCTGGTTAGAACTAGTCCCCTTCACCATCGCTTATTAATGACTGTCGGGACCGGTTAGGCCGTTCATTTTTCTAGATGGTTTAAACATGGATGTTTCAATATTCAGTGATACATCTGATGACCGTATAGAATAATGGAGGGACTTCTATTGTTGGAAAGTGTATGGAAAAATATATTTTTTCCAAACATTTAAAAAATAAAAGATTATTTAATGCCACACATATTCACCCACAGGTAATTAGAAATGGGAAATACACCTAATATATAATTAGTACAATTCTTGTTAACAAAATTTATATAAATATGTTGGTGTGATCTCCCAACTAAAATAAAAAATTGTTTGTCTAGTTCTAAGGTTTGATCGCGGCAATGTCGAAATCAAGAATTCTTCCTAAATTTCATCGCCATGGATGCAAGAACGCCTGATGATATCATTAAAGGCATGGTGAAAGGTTTGTTCCTTTCACCATGTGAAAATGACACAATCTTTGCGATTTGCACAAACATGAGACGGAAATCCAAAATTAGACGTTAGCTGTGTTTCACCCATTTTTTAGGATTATTATTCTGTCATTATTAATATCATTTTTATTTATTTTTTAACTATAGTATATCTCCACTTGATTTCTTTATTTTTGTCATCTTGTGCCAAAATTCGAAACTATTAAATTATTTTTTTTAATTTAATTAAAATTGTTTTTCAATATCATTTGTTCGGTCGTGTTATTATTTTCATTCCTACTTTGAATTGTTTTGAAGGTTGCTGTATTTTTATACGGTAAGCCATTTTTATTAAATATTATTGTTTTATATGTAATATATTATATTTGTATATTTTATTTAAGTGTATGTTTTATATTATTTCAGTGTTTTCAGGTTGTGTTGTTGTTTTTTTCCTTACGGGGATTGAAATTAATTGAAATGTTTTTGCATCTTGTTAGTTGCCGTCGGGAGTGGAATAAGCAATTCGCGAAAATGAGATTTATTGTCTTGTTTAAGTGAGTTCCTCATTTCACAACTCATGGAAGCACAGCTGAATGCTACCGGGCGCGTCCACAGGTTGCGGATAGTGGAAAGTTTCGTAGATATACAGAGCAGCTGCCATGGCAGCCGCGGACAATAAGCGAGTGGAGAGTGTCAGAGGGTTTCCGAGTGGTGCCGGACTCCTAACAAGTTCTGAGTCCCTACGATACTTGGAACGACAAGGCGAGTGATTGGCGCCTTCAAATAACCAATAGCCAACAACTACTAGCGACTGATCTTCATGTTAGAGGCGGCTGGAAGCGGTCGTCGGATCTGGGGATCCCAGCTCCAGGATTGGATACGGAAGCCCAACCGGCTACTCATCTTAAGCCAACTGATTACCGAAACCTCAAGAAATGAATATAATACCCAATCAACCCCTTTGATGACGACCTTCAGCTTTAAACACCGGACACGATTTGGAACTTGGAAAGTCAGAACGCTTTTAGATTCATCAAAACTTGCGCACGTTTGTCGGGAAGCAAACAACTACAACCTCGGCTTTCTAGGTCTTTGCGAAACTCGATGACCTGATTCTGGCGAGTTCTCCACATCTGATGGATTTAAGGACTGCGTCGAATAAAATTGTCCGCTACAAAAATGATAAAATCTAGAAATCTAGTAATCGAATTTTTATAGAATAATATATTTTATTTTGAAAATTATTTTTAGATTAAAAAAAATAATATAAAAAACCAGAAATTAATATTTTTTAATAAAAAGTTTTAATTTTTCCGGAACCCCTTCCATTAAAGTTGTAATGGTAGTGTCCGACACCCTCACAGCTGCTGAAGACCACTTTCTTTTAAATTCTTGAAGGTCTTTGGCCACTTTTTTTGTTGTCTTCATCTCCCTTTTTACTAAAGCCCTGTATCTCTCAATCGGCCTGAGTTCTGGACAGTTTGGTGGATTGGCTTCTCTAGGCACCAAAATCACGTGGCGCTGATTGCTCCAGCGACCACTATATGCTCATGGGAACCATCAAACTAAGAGTAGCGGTGGTGAAAAAAGGAACTGGGACTCACAAAAAATTTGACGTTCAGAAGCTAAGCTAATCAAAACCGCTTACACACAGGCCTTGAAAAATTCAGCTGAAACCAACCAAACTTTATTAGCTGGATTTGAAAATATTAGGGAGCTTATATGCGATGCAGCAGCAAACCATATTGGATATAAGACACCCGAAAGAAAACGGTAGTTAACCGATGATACGTGGAATCTCATAACAACGAGAAAAAGATAAAGGCCCAACTAAACGTTGCCAGAACCCGTATAGAGAAATCCAGGCTCCAGGGCAACTACACTTCAATCGATAAAGATGTAAAACGCAGCGCTCGCAGAGACAAGCGGAAATGGACGTAAGACCTAGCAACAGAAGCACAAACGGCAGCCGAATCAGGCAGAACCCGCGACTTATATAAAATCACGAAAAAGCTGGCTAGGAAAAGTCTCAATTCTTCTTCAAAACCAATGGAGATCTTACCACCTCGAAAAGCAGCCAGCACGATATCTGGGTACAGCACAACTCTAACATGTTGTCAAGGGACGTCACATACCCCAACCATTATGTGATTGCACGCCGCACATCGAAAGGGAGGACATACCTATAACCTCCCCCACTAAAACAGAAATAGCAAACGCTATTTGCGCCCTTAAACACAACAAGGCTCTAGGACCTGACAACATCAATTGAGAGCTGCTAAAAGCAGACCCCCAAACAAGTGCCTTACTGCTGAAGAATGTGGTGCAAAGACTATGGGACAATAATAAACTTTCCGACGAACTGAAAGAGGGACTGATCATCAACATTCCTAAGAAAGGCGATCTCACAGAGTGCAAAAACTGGAGGGGGATCACACTCCTAAGCATGATAAACAAAGTAGTCGCACATATTATCAACAAGAGACTTGCTGACTCCCTCGACAAAGAGTTTCGCTACGAACAGGCTGGATTCAGAGCTCAAAAATCTTGCATAGATCACATAAACAGCCTCCGCATAATAATTGAGCAATCAGTAGAATGGAGATCCCCCCTATACCTGGTCTTCATCGACTTCGAAAAAGCTTTCGACACACTTGTCCATAATACAATTTGGAAAGTACTCACATCTAAAGGCGTACCTAGGAAAATAATAGAGATCATCCAAGAGCTATACAGAAACGCAAACTGTTTTATACTTCATCAGAACTCAGTTAGCGATAAAGTATCTGTTAAAGCTGGGGTACGACAAGGCTGCATCTTGTCGCCGTTACTCTTTAACGTAGTGCTGGACATTGTCATGCGAAATGCAACGATCAACAACAGAGGCATATCATAGGGTTTAGGCGGACGCCTGGCCGATCTTGACTATGCCGACGACATATGCCTTCTAACACACAGTCATTCCGACATGGTGCAAAGCCATAAAATGGTAGAGACAGAAGCTGCAAATGCAGGACTCAGAATAAATATAAATAAGACGAAGGTAATGCGAGTAAATGCAGCATCCATCCGATCATTCTCTATCCAAAACATCCAACTACAGGATGTGCACCACTTTTGCTATTTGGGTAGCATCATAACGTCAACTGAATGCTCATCTGATAATGTCTCAAATCGCACCATGAAAGCTCGACAAGCTTTCGGCCAATTAAACACTGTGTAGCAGTCACCATCAATATCCACCCGCACTAAGATAACAATATTTAACTCGTGTGTGAAGTCTGTACTCCTCTATGGATGCGAAACGTGGAATATGGCTGCTAAAGACGTAAACACTCTGCAAGTTTTCACCAATAAATGCCTAAGAAGAATAGTAAAAATTGACTGGTTACAGAACACACACCTCTGGGAACGCACACATCAAACCCAAATACATTCCGAAGTTTTGAGGAGGAAATGGCGATGGATTGACCACGCATTACGAAGACCACCCGGACATGTAACCGTGATGCCATTGACTGGAACCCGCAAGGTAGCAGAAGGAGAGGACGGCCCGCCCACACTTGACGAAGACAGTTAGATATAGAGGCTACGCGTGCAGGAAAAACCTGGATTGAAATTAGGAACCTACCATCAAACAGAAATGATTGAAAATCTTTTGTTGAGGCCCTATGCTCCTTATAGGATCTAAAGAAACTAATATATATATAGTTGTTAGTTTGGTGTTTTATGTTTCTTAACATAAGCCAGCTGATGAGACCGGTTTGGCGACGGTCGAAAATTGATTCCTGGCAGCCTCCCACGTACCCAGCATGCACGGCTTTCATTGGGAGTCCCAAAAATTTGGTTCACATTTTCCTTTTTCTTCAAAATTATTTTACGTTATAGGAGCAGATCACCACAAGTAATTAAAATATTTTTAGAAATATACTTATTATTATATATTATTTATATTTATTAAATAATTGCTATTTTTACAGGTTACATGGAGCCATTCACCACTTTAATATATATATTTATTATTTATATATATATTGATATTTTATTTTTTATATATTTATTATTATTTATTTATTGATTATCATTATTATACACTACTCTAAGAGTGAAAGGGTATATTCAGTTTGGTATGCCGTTTGTAACACCCAGAAGGAAGCATCTCCGGTATGGAAAAGTATATATATTCTTGATCAGCATGAGGAGGTCATTTAGCGATGTCCGTCTGTCCGTCTGTCTGTCTGTCTGTCTGTCTCTCTGTCTCTCTGTCTGTTGAAATCCCTACTACTTAAAAACTTGAAGAGTTAGATGAATGGAACTCATAATTTAGATTACTTATATACCTACGCTGTATGCGAAAAAATTGGCGAGATCAGTCTATTGTGACCTGTGATCCGACCATTTATATTCAAAAACTTCATATAAAATTTACATCTACAGTTCAATTTTACTGTATACGTGCTTAGGTAAACTTTTTTTGTCAAATTTATATTGAATTCATGGTCAAATACAAAAATTCGAAATTCGGTACATCTACCCATTTGGATACATGGGTATCAAATGAATGGAAATTCTTCAGCGATTGACAGATTGTAGTTATATACCACTTTGCATGGTAACCACACATACGTGCAGGGTATATATAGTTGGCTTAGACCGACTATAATTTTGATAATCCTAACTACTATAATAACACCTACTTTAAAATTTCTCATGTGTTCTAACCTTCCCAACTGGATTTTCTTTGTCCTCACTTACCTCCCTGAAATTCTTATTGGACTGAATACATTTCCAAACGTACTTCAGACATGTTTAGCCCACAAGGTGTGCAAATTCGTTGCACTATTCTGATCCTTATTTGCCTCTTGGAAGAGCTAAGGGGCATCTAAGCGATTATGACCAGGTATTTTGCTCCACTGTAGGGAAATTCGCGGGGTGAGATTTCAGAATTTCATTGTACCGTCTCTCACCGCAAAACTCACATCTAATTATGATGTCCTTCATACTAAAGTGTCTAGAAAGACTAGTTGATTTGCACATCAGAAAAACATCGTTGTCTAGGAAACCACTATCGTCAAGACAACATGCCTACCATGCTTTTCAGAGGAAGATGTACGTCATAATTTTTGACATCGAGGGTGCATTTGATAATGCGACTTTATTTAATTAAAAATTAAAAATTAAAAATTATAAATTATAAATTATAAATTATAAATTATAAATTATAAATTATAAATTATAAATTATAAATTATAAATTATAAATTATAAATTATAAATTATAAATTATAAATTATAAATTATAAATTATAAATTATAAATTATAAATTATAAATTATAAATTATAAATTATAAATTATAAATTATAAATTATAAATTATAAATTATAAATTATAAATTATAAATTATAAATTATAAATTATAAATTATAAATTATAAATTATAAATTATAAATTATAAATTATAAATTATAAATTATAAATTATAAATTATAAATTATAAATTATAAATTATAAATTATAAATTATAAATTATAAATTATAAATTATAAATTATAAATTATAAATTATAAATTATAAATTATAAATTATAAATTATAAATTATAAATTATAAATTATAAATTATAAATTATAAATTATAAATTATAAATTATAAATTATAAATTATAAATTATAAATTATAAATTATAAATTATAAATTATAAATTATAAATTATAAATTATAAATTATAAATTATAAATTATAAATTATAAATTATAAATTATAAATTATAAATTATAAATTATAAATTATAAATTATAAATTATAAATTATAAATTATAAATTATAAATTATAAATTATAAATTATAAATTATAAATTATAAATTATAAATTATAAATTATAAATTATAAATTATAAATTATAAATTATAAATTATAAATTATAAATTATAAATTATAAATTATAAATTATAAATTATAAATTATAAATTATAAATTATAAATTATAAATTATAAATTATAAATTATAAATTATAAATTATAAATTATAAATTATAAATTATAAATTATAAATTATAAATTATAAATTATAAATTATAAATTATAAATTATAAATTATAAATTATAAATTATAAATTATAAATTATAAATTATAAATTATAAATTATAAATTATAAATTATAAATTATAAATTATAAATTATAAATTATAAATTATAAATTATAAATTATAAATTATAAATTATAAATTATAAATTATAAATTATAAATTATAAATTATAAATTATAAATTATAAATTATAAATTATAAATTATAAATTATAAATTATAAATTATAAATTATAAATTATAAATTATAAATTATAAATTATAAATTATAAATTATAAATTATAAATTATAAATTATAAATTATAAATTATAAATTATAAATTATAAATTATAAATTATAAATTATAAATTATAAATTATAAATTATAAATTATAAATTATAAATTATAAATTATAAATTATAAATTATAAATTATAAATTATAAATTATAAATTATAAATTATAAATTATAAATTATAAATTATAAATTATAAATTATAAATTATAAATTATAAATTATAAATTATAAATTATAAATTATAAATTATAAATTATAAATTATAAATTATAAATTATAAATTATAAATTATAAATTATAAATTATAAATTATAAATTATAAATTATAAATTATAAATTATAAATTATAAATTATAAATTATAAATTATAAATTATAAATTATAAATTATAAATTATAAATTATAAATTATAAATTATAAATTATAAATTATAAATTATAAATTATAAATTATAAATTATAAATTATAAATTATAAATTATAAATTATAAATTATAAATTATAAATTATAAATTATAAATTATAAATTATAAATTATAAATTATAAATTATAAATTATAAATTATAAATTATAAATTATAAATTATAAATTATAAATTATAAATTATAAATTATAAATTATAAATTATAAATTATAAATTATAAATTATAAATTATAAATTATAAATTATAAATTATAAATTATAAATTATAAATTATAAATTATAAATTATAAATTATAAATTATAAATTATAAATTATAAATTATAAATTATAAATTATAAATTATAAATTATAAATTATAAATTATAAATTATAAATTATAAATTATAAATTATAAATTATAAATTATAAATTATAAATTATAAATTATAAATTATAAATTATAAATTATAAATTATAAATTATAAATTATAAATTATAAATTATAAATTATAAATTATAAATTATAAATTATAAATTATAAATTATAAATTATAAATTATAAATTATAAATTATAAATTATAAATTATAAATTATAAATTATAAATTATAAATTATAAATTATAAATTATAAATTATAAATTATAAATTATAAATTATAAATTATAAATTATAAATTATAAATTATAAATTATAAATTATAAATTATAAATTATAAATTATAAATTATAAATTATAAATTATAAATTATAAATTATAAATTATAAATTATAAATTATAAATTATAAATTATAAATTATAAATTATAAATTATAAATTATAAATTATAAATTATAAATTATAAATTATAAATTATAAATTATAAATTATAAATTATAAATTATAAATTATAAATTATAAATTATAAATTATAAATTATAAATTATAAATTATAAATTATAAATTATAAATTATAAATTATAAATTATAAATTATAAATTATAAATTATAAATTATAAATTATAAATTATAAATTATAAATTATAAATTATAAATTATAAATTATAAATTATAAATTATAAATTATAAATTATAAATTATAAATTATAAATTATAAATTATAAATTATAAATTATAAATTATAAATTATAAATTATAAATTATAAATTATAAATTATAAATTATAAATTATAAATTATAAATTATAAATTATAAATTATAAATTATAAATTATAAATTATAAATTATAAATTATAAATTATAAATTATAAATTATAAATTATAAATTATAAATTATAAATTATAAATTATAAATTATAAATTATAAATTATAAATTATAAATTATAAATTATAAATTATAAATTATAAATTATAAATTATAAATTATAAATTATAAATTATAAATTATAAATTATAAATTATAAATTATAAATTATAAATTATAAATTATAAATTATAAATTATAAATTATAAATTATAAATTATAAATTATAAATTATAAATTATAAATTATAAATTATAAATTATAAATTATAAATTATAAATTATAAATTATAAATTATAAATTATAAATTATAAATTATAAATTATAAATTATAAATTATAAATTATAAATTATAAATTATAAATTATAAATTATAAATTATAAATTATAAATTATAAATTATAAATTATAAATTATAAATTATAAATTATAAATTATAAATTATAAATTATAAATTATAAATTATAAATTATAAATTATAAATTATAAATTATAAATTATAAATTATAAATTATAAATTATAAATTATAAATTATAAATTATAAATTATAAATTATAAATTATAAATTATAAATTATAAATTATAAATTATAAATTATAAATTATAAATTATAAATTATAAATTATAAATTATAAATTATAAATTATAAATTATAAATTATAAATTATAAATTATAAATTATAAATTATAAATTATAAATTATAAATTATAAATTATAAATTATAAATTATAAATTATAAATTATAAATTATAAATTATAAATTATAAATTATAAATTATAAATTATAAATTATAAATTATAAATTATAAATTATAAATTATAAATTATAAATTATAAATTATAAATTATAAATTATAAATTATAAATTATAAATTATAAATTATAAATTATAAATTATAAATTATAAATTATAAATTATAAATTATAAATTATAAATTATAAATTATAAATTATAAATTATAAATTATAAATTATAAATTATAAATTATAAATTATAAATTATAAATTATAAATTATAAATTATAAATTATAAATTATAAATTATAAATTATAAATTATAAATTATAAATTATAAATTATAAATTATAAATTATAAATTATAAATTATAAATTATAAATTATAAATTATAAATTATAAATTATAAATTATAAATTATAAATTATAAATTATAAATTATAAATTATAAATTATAAATTATAAATTATAAATTATAAATTATAAATTATAAATTATAAATTATAAATTATAAATTATAAATTATAAATTATAAATTATAAATTATAAATTATAAATTATAAATTATAAATTATAAATTATAAATTATAAATTATAAATTATAAATTATAAATTATAAATTATAAATTATAAATTATAAATTATAAATTATAAATTATAAATTATAAATTATAAATTATAAATTATAAATTATAAATTATAAATTATAAATTATAAATTATAAATTATAAATTATAAATTATAAATTATAAGTTATAAATTATTAATCGCGTTACATATTATTCGTTGCTGCGCGCGTTAGACGTAAATATTAACTTCAAGTTTTATACTATTTAATTATATCAATAATAATCGTTTATTGTTACAATATAAAGTAGTTTTGTCTTAACTCAAACGATGAATTTACTCTATCTATCTATATATATAAAACTCTTGGTCCGTCTGTCAGTCTGTCGTTCTGTCTGTCTGTTTGTTCCAGCATCACGTCTAAACCGCTGAACCGATTTAACTGAAATTTTGCACCAGGATAATATGGAGTCCGGAGGGTCTCATAGGGTATATATGGGCGATTTAGGACAAAGGGACGTGGCTCCTCCTATACAATCTAAACTTTCAAAACGACATAAGTCGGCACATACATAAGCTAAGAAGATGAAACAAAGAAACTCAAATCCAAAAAAAAATACAAAGCATAAACACAAAAACAAAAGCAAAAATCAAATACAAAAGTAAAAGCACAAAACTAGCGCTATAACTCAAAAACAACAGAAAAAAATGAATAGAAAACAAAAACAAATTCAACCACACTAAAACTCATCACCTTAAAATTTACCAGACTAATATTCACCACACTAAAATTCACCACACAAAAACTCACCACACTAAATTTCACCATACTAAAACTCACCACACTAAAATTCACTACACTAAAACTCACCACACTAAAATTCACCACTAAAATTCACCACACTAAAACTCACCACACTAAAATTCACCACATTCAAATTGACCCACTTAAACTGACCATACTAAAATTCACCACACTTAAATTCAACACACTAAAACACACAACAATAAAATTCACTACACTTAAACTAAAATTCACCACACTAAAACTCACCACACTAAAACTCACCACACTAAAACTAACCACACTAAAACTTCTACTGGGAAAAACTCTACGGGGAAGAATTCTACGGGAAAGAATTCTACTGGGAAGAATTCTACGGGGAAGCACAGTCTGAGAAAGAATTGTCTATGAGAAAAGTTGTTTTGTCGAATAATTTGTATGGTTTTGGTTACTACATATATAAAACCAATAAAAAAACGTCCACAACGAAGCACAGGTCCTTGATATAAATAATAAAAATGTTATTTATATTAATAAAATTGCTCAATAGCCTTGCATTCACATAATATTGCACGAGTCGTGTACGGGTCCAGCTAGTATTTCATATTTCAATAGCGATATCTCTATTCTTTCAATTGCAAAATTCTTAAAGTAGGTACACAAACCTATTATATTTCGAACATCGATTACAATAGCCACAACCGATAGCTACAATTGTGGCTGTGATCAGTGGCAAGATGTTATAACTTCACATATTTCGAAGTTCGACAATATGTCGAAAGTCAGTATGTTATAGCACTTTCGACAGGCGATATTTTCGATAAAATATCACTTCAAATTGAGGTTATGATAGAGAAGTGAAAATAAATAAAATGGAAATTTTAGAGAAAGAAAAACTATTTATATTAAATTAAATGCATATTGTATAGCCTGCAAGTGTTTATACATGCAAATTTTACATATTTGCATGTCAATTTTCTAATATTAATATATTTCCTAACCTCAATTTTAGGACTTAACAAATAAATTATTGATAAAAAATCGAATAGACAGATTGAATTGATGATAAAAAGATAGGAAATTAATAAATTAAACATTTAATTTTTGTTGGCATACTCTTATCACATTATTAACCATTTTCTTATGGTGATAATTAAATATATCTTCCTACAGCATCTCATTTATGAAGTAATTAATTTTAGAACATTTCTTGTATTTGTAACATGAAAAAATAACGCATATTTTAATAAAAATGTCAAGCAAAAATTCTGTATCAACTAACTTCGAAACATGTTCGAAATAACTAAATCGCCTGTCGAACGAAAAAGTTATAACATACTGCCAGTTCGATATTTTCGCTTTGACAATCGCTTCGATAGTGATAGTATAACATCTTGCCACAAGTCAACTTTAACATTCGAATAGTTGAAATCGCAGAAGATCTATCAGATTTTCTAAATATTCAATAATTTAATAAATAAATATTTTACTTTTTTCGTGGATACAAAATTATAATAAATGTTTTTTTCGTACATTTTTTAATTTATTTTTACTAATATAATTTTATTTAAGTTAAACATCAAGCCATGAAATCAATATTTTGGCAGATAATAATTCAAGGAAACTTATAGTATTGACATACAAACAACAGAAAAACATTTGTGACTACGTTCGAAAATAAAATATTATTAAGATATATTATAATAATTGAACTATTACATCAAATCATTAAAAATGGGTAAAAATAATTTATTTTGTTTTACTTTGGACTGTGCTTGTCTTTCTTCGAAACTGTGACTAAGTTAGAAAAAATAATATAATTATTACATTAAACTATTAAAATTGGTTAAAAAGTAATTAATTTTGTTTTATTTTCGTTGTGGCCGACTATCTCTGAAACTGTTACTAAGTTCGAAAAAATATTAAATAATATAATTATTACATTAAAAATGGGTTAATAATAATTAATTTCGGTATTTTGCGACTTAGTTCAAAACTGGAGCTAACTTCGAAAAAGAATTATTAAATAATATTATAATTATAAACCATTAAAAATGGGTAAAAATCATTAAATTTGTTTTATTTTCGATTGTGGCCGACAATCTTCGAAACTGTAGCTGAGTTCGAAAAAAATTGATGCTAACTTTACAACATGTGAAGTTAGCACCAGAAAGCCAGCAACACTTTCGAAGTTCGAAAATCTGCTTGTTGCTATCTTCACGCCGGTCATATATAGGGAATTTTTAAAAGCTTTTCGCTATTAAATAAATTGTGCTGCGGCACCACTGCGTAGCACTATATGAAAGAGAGCGTGAGTAGAACGCACAAAGCAATCAGCGATGAGATTTTAAGAGATATTGAGTGCGCAAGTGATAAAACAGAAGCAATCAAAAAAAAAATACTGAATGGAATTGATTAATTTGTAAAAGACGTCTCAAAGTGCAAGCATTGAGAGAGGGAAGAAAGATCGTAAGAGATGTTAAATCAGCGCACTTGAATCTGCATACGGACAGACGAGCAAAAAGTCGAACTCAGATTTTGCAACTTACTTACTTACTTATTTGTCCATTACAACCCATGATGGGTTTCGGCCGCAGCAATCACCCCTCGCCAGTCGCTTCTGCATTGCGCGCCACTTTTGCACTCAAAGTGTTGTCAGGTTGTCTCGCACTTGGTCGCTCCACCGAAGATTCGGTCGCCCTCTCCTACGTTAACCACCACTGGGTACAGAATTGAACATCTTTTTTGCTGGAGCGCTTTCATACATACGCTCGACATGTCCAAGCCAGCGTATGCGCTGGATCTTAATGCGCCTGACTATGTCAACGTCGGCGTAGAGCTCATACAGCTCGTCGTTCCATCTGATTCTGTACTCGTTTTCAACGCATATCGGGCCATAGATTTTCCGAAGAATCTTTTTCTCGAACGCTCCTAAAGCTCGATCATCGGTGTTGGCAAGCGTCCATGCCTCAGCCCCATAGAGGAGGACTGGCATGATGAGCGACTTATAAAGCGTAATTTTTGTCCGTCGAGAGAGGGCTCTGCTCCTCAATTGCCTACTGAGCCCAAAGTAACACCTGGTGGCAAGAGTTATTCTTCGGCTAATCTCCAGGCTGACATTGTTTTCCATGTTGATGCTGGTTCCTAGGTATACGAAGTCCTTCACAACTTCGAAGATGTGGTTGTCAATAGTGACGTGTTGTCCAAGACGCCGGGACTCTTCGTTTGTTGACACTAGGTACTTCGTCTTGTCCTCGTTCGCCGTAAGACCCATTCGACGCGATTCACTCTCTAAACTGGAGAATGCTGCACTGACTGCTCGTACGCTCTGCCCAATGATGTCGATATCATCAGCGTACCCGAGCAGCATGGAACTTTTGTTGAAGATAGTGCCATTGTGATGGAGTTGTGCAGCTCTTACAATCTTCTTCATTATTAGGTTGAAGAAGTCACACGATAGGGAATCGCCTTGTCTGGACTTGCCAGGTCTGAAGCCGCACTGATAAGATCCAATCAGTCTGTTGACGATGGGCTTCAGTCTTTTACATAATACGCTCGTTAGAACTTTATACGCGATGTTGAGGAGACTTATCCCACGGTAGTTGGCGCGTATCGTGGGATCCCCCTTCTTAAGGATTGGGCAGATTATACTGCCCAGGCATGCTCTCTTCTGACCATATTCTGCAGATGAGCTGGTGCATGCTCGTTATGAACTCATCGCCATCATAGGCTTGTTCGGTCTGTTGTGTGTGCGGCTTACTGACGTCTAGCTTTCTTTGCGTGGGTTTCCGTGCGTTTTTTGCAGCGCATAAGCGTGTGCGAACCTTGGCTGCTACAACGAAGTGATCCGAGTCGATGTTAGCATTTCGGATCGAGCGTACATCTATCACACTAGAAGCGTGCCTTCCGTCATTTGGTTGCGCGTGTTCTGATCGGGTGACTGCCACGTGGCCTTGTTAATATTGAGATGCTTGAATCTAGTACCACTAATTACCATGTTTCGTACTGCGGCGAAGTCGATCAGCCTCATTTCATTGTCGGAGGTGTTGTCGTGGAGGCTGATTTGTCTAACCGTTGAACCAAAGATACCCTCATGGCCCACTTTGGCATTAAATTTGCCAATCACAATTTTGATGTCGTGACGGGGGCAGCGCTCATAGGCTTCGTCGCGGCGCTCATAGAAAGTCTCTTTAGTTTCATCGTCCTTCTCATTCGTCGGAGCGTGCGCACAAATTAGGCTGATATAGAAGTATTTAGCCTTGATGCGGATTGTTGCTAGTTGTTCGTTCACTGGTGTAAACCTAGGGACGAGGTGGCGGAGTCTCTTGCCGACTACAAATCCACAACCAAATTCATGCCTCTCCGCATGGCAGCTGTAGTAAATGTCACAAAAAATTAGATTTTTGGCAGTACTGCCCAAATGAAAAATATTAGTATTAGTAGTAGGGATTCGCCGGTTCTGGACCCACTGGGCTCCATGGAGCACATTGTTGTTAGTTTAAATTAATTTTTAACAGAGATATTGTTATTGTTATCAATAGTGATCAATTTTCACATAGTTGTTATTAGTGTAGTTCAATAGGGATCATTTTTTAACATAGTTGTTGTTAATGTAGTTCAAAAGGGATCATTTTTTAACAGAGTTGTTGGTAGTGTAGTTCATTGGAGATCATATTTTAACAAAATATTTGTTATTGTTTTTAACATAGGTGTATTATATGTATACTATATATTTTATAATGGCATGGACCCAGTGGGTTGACTTTTTACCATAATTTGTTAATGTTGATACATACATATATATTATATGCATATTATGAAGGCATGCACCCGTAAAGAGTAAATGTTGTTGTTGGGATAATTATATGGACTTATACGTCCATGTTTATAATCAAATTCAATCGGTTGTGCTGGTACTTGTACTCCATTTACAACTAAATTAAATCTTTGTAAATTGAAATGGCTTAAGTTATACGGATTTTCTGAACGATCACCAGTATATGCTTTATTAGTTACCATATTAAGAAATTTGGAAGTTGTCCAATTATAACATTATTTAACAGTAGAAAATGACTGCCGGGGTGAATAGTGAATGTCTTGATTTCAACTTATTTATATGGATAAATAGCATTTCTACTTTGTAAAACATTACGATGTGCCATTAAAATATTACTATTAATGGTAAGATGATTAATGTGTAAGTTAGCTTCATGAATTTTAACAGATGACTCTCCAGATTTTGAATCTTCTAGTATATAAAAAGAAGTTTCTCCATATTAAGGGTTACTTTAAGATCCACATTATTAAGAAGATATTTATTGATTAAATATATCTGCATGTAGTTTTCCAATCAATTCTACTCGTTCTCCATTTTTAAATGTTTTCTTTCGTCTAGCTAAAACTGGATTTACATTCTCAACTATTGAATTAATTTTTTTTTTATATCTAATGACCATCCGCATGATTCAAGATGTGTAGATTTAGCATATTTCCATAGTTTTACAAGGTTTCAATATAAGATCTATAGTGATAATTATTATCAAAATGAGATACATTTCTATTATTTAAACATTACAGCTCCGAAATAATGAATGAAGTAAATTGTTTACAACTCCTCCACTTCCATTAACTTCTACAATTAACCGTAAATAAACACTACTTCGATCACGATATGTTTCACCATTTCCGAGTGAAAGAAATTCTATTGTAGTAGAGTTGTCAATTGTTGCTATTGGACTATATGACAACTCATCTGTTTTAATTATGCTAGTTTGTACAGGTGGTGACTCAAAAAGATCTAATTCACTTTTCATACATTCAATAAATAATGCCATCATAAATAAATTAACAGTTACCAAATATATCAGTAAACTTTCTTCTTCTAGAACGTTTAGTTTTCATATGATCTTTTTCTTTAGTCGTTTGAATTTTATACGTTTTCCATTTCCATCTTGTATATTTCTAAATTTTGAACAGCCTTTTTGCCCTGTTCAGTTAATATAGTTTTTATAGGTTTAGTACCTAACTCTTCCAAAACTGATTTTCCAATTTCGAGTGAATGATTTTTTAAAGCATTTAATCCAGTTTTCATTAGAGGTTTTAGATGTGTATACAAGGCCGAAAAAAATGAACCAATTCCACGACCATATTGAACAATTTTAGGAGAATGGTATATATCTCCTATATTATCTAAATTTGATCCAGATTGATTAAGATAGTACTCAGAATAAATCTTATCCATGGTTTACATATAAATGATATCAGTACAACTTATGAAGCTTCTTTTATATTACGAAAATGTAACGTACAGTAAACGGGGTATTCATTCGACACAATATTTATTTTCATTCCTTCATCATCTTGTATCATTATAGAAATATAATATTCAATATTTTTAAAGTGAATATAATTTGTTTCATTTAAACATAAAAATATTTTAATACACTTTGTTTTTTGATCGTCTACATATCTTGGTTTAATAATATCTGTGTACACAAACAGGTTGTATAGCTGACTAGATCTTAATTTATAATTTGTATGTGAATTAAATTTTTCATAAAAATTTGATATAACATCTAGCATTTTAAGTATTGTATTCTCCGAAACAAAGTGTCTATTAATACTGCTATTTACGCCAACCAATTCAGGGTTTTCATTTTTACTATCTTCAATGTCTAATTCTTCAGTTACTAATTTTAAACTTGTATATTTTTTAATATTAACATTCAACTTTTTTATTTTTTTTTTTTTATTACAACTGTCTCAGAATAAGAATTAGCATTGAATTGATTTTCTACATTTTGTGGTTTTTCTTTTCTATTTGTGATAGCCAGGTTTATTTTGTCCATGAAATTTAAACATGTGATAGGTACAGAATTTATTTTTTTATCTACTTTTAGATCACTATTTACATTTTTGATATTACTTTTATTTAATTTTATTGATTTCAAAATATCTCTTTTATCCAAATTACGGGCTACTTCAAATGTAGATGGGCTATTGACAAGTTGAAATGAAATTTCTGTTAAATCTACAACCCAGTTTTCATTTAAAACCAAAGATTCTTTAAATAAATTTGTAAATTAATTATAGTGTTTTCATAAATATTTGTGGAATTGTTACTTAATACAGTAATATAAAAACTAGAATCTCCCAACTTATAATTTCAAATGTTTTAATAAGAATGAAAGTTTTTTTTTAAATAACTTTATTTATATTAATATTGGAACAATACAATTGAAGGGTTGGGTGCAATAAAGGCGTTATGTGAAGAAGTAAGTTTTGAGATATTTGCGTTTAAATTTTTTGAATGTCCGTATCTCAAAAAGTATTGAACCAATATTATTGATTCAAATTAAAATTTAAATTTGAACTTTTAGCTTTATTGTGCACTTTTCAAATTTGTTTTAAAGCTTCTAATAATATATAAAATAATTAATTAAAATAAATGATTTATACGCCCTTATTGCATAAAACGAGTAATTAAATTTGGGCGTATTGAGTTTTAGAGCTTTATCCATTACATAAATGAAAAAAAAAAGATTATTGTGCATAGTCTAGATAAACTTATTTATATGAATGGATATAGATTTAAATTACGGTCAAAATTTACTGTGTTGAAAACTGACTCTGTAAAAAAATTAAAAATATGAAAAAAAAACAATTTTTTGTATGGAGATAACGCCCTTATTGCATAAAACGACAAAAACTTTATGTAATCGATCTGGGATTTCACAGGATGGTAGAG
Organism: Dryomyza anilis; assembly: GCA_951804985.1. Lineage (NCBI taxonomy): Eukaryota > Metazoa > Arthropoda > Insecta > Diptera > Dryomyzidae > Dryomyza > Dryomyza anilis. The sequence goes on along the minus strand of CATORG010000026.1, from coordinate 46,845 downwards.
GGCACTGCTGGGATCATTCGGTGTGAATATTGCAAAAAGGGCGTTATGATACCTAACGCCCTTATTGCACCTAATGCTTCCATTATAATAAATTACATTTAGTTTACTTAGTTAATAAATCGTTTTGGTTAATCCATGAATTATGTACACTTCCAAAACCTAGTCACCCTTTTCTTTTTAAAACCTTTTCAACTAGATACGTATTTGGTGTTTCTGTTTTAAGTAATCTTCTTCATAAAATCCACATTTTATTATTTCTCCTTGATAATCAATTAATTGATAAGTAAAGGGATTTGTGATCTTTATTTTATTTATCTTGAATACCTCATGGACTAATTGGATTCATATGATTTGTAGAAAGTACCTTTATATTTACTAATTTGAACATCATCTCCAATTTTTTATTTACTCATCTTAAATGTTTTAATATGATTGTAAACTGTATTTAAAAGTAGTTATTGACATTTTTTGGAGACATTTTAATACTACGATAATATCTATTATTATATATATTGATATTTTTTGTAATCAAGTTCAACCATTTATAATTCCCTTGAAGACTGAAGTCTTTCCATATTAAATGTTTGAAAGTTCTATTAAACCTTTCAATTATTGAAGCCTTCATATTAGAAAATGTATGATAATGGTTTATTTCAAAATTATTCATTAATTTTTTAAAATAAGAATTGAAAAATTATTAATCTTGATCAGATTGAATATTATTGGGAATTTGTTTCCTATTTGTTTCTAGAATATTTTGCATAGCTAAGGTTACATCGATCCCACTTTTGGTTTTAACAGGTAAAGCATATGCGTATTGAGAAAAAACATCTATAACAGTCAGTAAAAATTTATATCCAAAAGGTATCAAATCTACAAGATCGATTTGCCAAGTATCTGAAATACCCTTTTGAATAAACCTACGCCGTTTTCTTATTGCTTGTATTGCTTTCCTATTGCTTGTCGATGCAATTCATTTACAAGAACTTCTTAACTCATTGTGAGTTCAACCAATAATGTAAATAATTGATTTTTTAAAATTTATATTTATATAAAAAAAACTTGTTTACAATATTTATATTTATTAGAAGTTCATCATTGCATAGAGAACAATGTTTCATCAATTTGTGTATCCATTTACAATGATAGTTTGTGGACCATCAGGTTGTGGCAAATCCACATTTATTATAAATCATATTAACATTTAATTAGTTCTCCTATTACAAAAGTAATTTGGTGTTATGGTAAAAAAAATCTATTTACCGGAACTTTTTAATGTACATTTTATTGAAAGCATTCCAGATGACTTTGAGAATTCAGCTAATGAATCTACATTAATAATTTTAGATGATTTAATGTTAGACTCATTTAACAAAAAAGTTTGTGAACTATTTACTAAAGGTTCACCACCGCAATTTATCCGTTGTTTTAGTAACTCAAAATATTTTTCATAAAGGGGACATATACAAGAGATATATTATTGAATTCAAAATATATAGTTATGTTTAAAAATCCTAGAGATAAACTACAATTTCAATGCTTGGCAAGGCAAATTTATCCTGAAAATTATAAAGAATTAGTTAGAGTATATAACACATGTACTGAGAGTGCTCAGGTTATTTATTAATAGATCTTACACAACAAGCACATAACGCTTTAAGATTCAGATCTAACATTTTCAATAAAGAATATTGTTACTGCTTTGTTTCACTCCAAAATGACATGCAAACTGAAACGATTGAAGGAGAACAAATATATTCTACATAAAAATGCTAAACCTAAATTGCGAAATGCAATTCTAAAAAACGCGGATGATAATCTTATAAAAGCTATTGTTCGGCTAGCGAACGAAGTAATGGCAATTCGCGGATTGGGAAACACGAATTGAAATATGTAAATTTCAATTGTCGATTGGGTCGAATGGGTCGCGGCAAATACAATATAATTAATGCAAATATTTTACCTTAATTTCAGTGTTTGATGCCAAGTGGTTTTTGTGAATGTTGTAATTCCGTGTTGTTTCTGTTGCAGTGTTTTGTAGTGTAGGATTCCTCCTGTGGTTGTTCCTTCCTGTTGTTGTTGTGAGTTTGTGTTGATTGTTGGGTTTTGTTTTAATTGTTTATGTTACTTGTCGCGGGACCGAATGGCGCGTTGACGGGTTTTTGGGTTGTTTATTGTCGCGGTGACGGGTGAGTTTAGTTGATTTAAAACATTAAATGTCGCGGAGACGGGTGGGTTTTCGTGCGCTCGGTTTTAAGTAAACGTAACGAGTGAAGTTATGTGCGGCGAACGTTGACAGAGCCGACGGTCGATCGGTTCGCCGCAGTAATCGATAAATAATCGATTGAGTGGATATGATGGACGGAGATCTTCAAACATATCGAGTTTACGTTTGTACGTAAACATTCCGCCCGCCTTGCAGTGTCTGCAATACTTCATTTATTAAGTTCATTTTTTTTATATTATTAGGGTCTTAGGGTCTAGAGTAGTTTTTTAAAGACAGCTCCTTGGGTTGGGTGCTCAGAGACTACATTGACCAGAGTGTCCAGCCGAACGCAGTGCTCTGAGCCACTGCGTATCCACTTTCGCAGTTAAAAATTTTTGAATTCAGAGTTTACGGATAAACATCCGCACCCAACTCTAGCATCACTGGGTCGGAAGCCTTAACTTTTGGGTCGGCGAGCATCATGTGAGTGAATCGGCTCAAGATGGCTTCATCAACGTCACGCTCGTACGGCTTCCTAGGCAACTCGGTTGACACTAGTGCGTTAATGTCGCATCTAAATGGGTCGTCAAACCGAGGACCCACTACCACTTTACAAATATTTAAATTATCGAGGCGACTCGTACTCAGCTTCAGCTGATCGACGAGCTGCTGAGCGATGATGGTGAAATTTCTTGTCGGGTTCACCAACGCCCGTACTAGATGGCCATTTTTGCCATGGTACACTTTGATAGTGGCAGTGGGTATAAGGATCTGCCTTAAAAACATGCTTGGATTAGCAAAAGGTGTGTGGTTTGTGGAATTGCCTGGATTCTCAGCGGGTCGCTTGTTGCTCGCATTGCTTGCGTTCGCAACGGGTCGTTTAAGTCCTGCACTGCTTGGGTTCCAGTCGCCTTGATTGAGTCGCGAATGTCCATGCAAGCTTGTGTGGTGCCTTTCTTGGCATATCGCACACCTTCCCTTGCTAGTGCAGCTATCAATAAGATGCGACCGGGCCAAACAGTTAATGCAGTAATGATACTGCATCACCACATCATACTTCTCCACCAGGTTCTTCTCCCTGAACCTGAAGCAGGTGGACAGGCGATGATCTTGGCGGCAAATTCCACACGCCACATATTGGGTCGAGTGTGTCGTCCAGTTGAATCGGTACGACGGCTAGAGTGGGTGGAGTTGAGTCGGTTGCTGGTGTTGTTGTTGCGGTTGGCCTCGGTGCGACTGCCATTGCTCGTGCTGGCGTTGTTGTCGTTGGTGTTGTTGTACCGCTTGTTGTTGGGGCGCTTGCTGTTGGCGCGCTTTTTATTGGCACCGCTGTGGTTGGGGCGCTTAATATTTGCGCGCTTGGTGTTTGCACCGCTGTTGTTGGCACCGCTGCTGACGCGCTTGTTGTTTGGGGCCATGGCTACTGAAAAATAAGGGTGGGTCAAATTGTATATTGCCATGGCGACCTAAATGGGTATTTATTGGGTGGGTAGGACTACTACTTTTGTAATGGGTCTAGTAGTAGTCCCTTTGGCCGTTCGAATATCGACGACTCTGGTTCTTGAGTCTGAACCTAAATACGTTTTTACTAATCGCCCTAGGGTCCACTCGTTTGGGGGTAAATTCTCGTGTCGAATAACAACGAGATCATTTACTTCAACGCATTTCTGCGGGTTTTTCCATTTATAGCGTTTATGCAATTCTTTAAGATATTCATCTTTCCATCTCTTACAGAAATGGTGATGTAATATCTTCAGCTTCTGCCAACGATTTACAACATTTAGGGTCGAGTTGCTTAAATCGGGTACAGCTGGGGTCAATAACGGAGTACCAATTAGAAAGTATCCTGGGGTCAATGGCGAAAAATCGAGAGGATTTTCGCTTGAAGGGCTTAAGGGTCGTGAATTAGGGCAACCTTCAATTCGTGCAAGCAAAGTCGAAATCTCTTCGAACGTAAATCTTTGACTTGCAGATATCTTTTTTAAATGTTTCTTGAAATTTTTGACGCCGGCTTCCCAGAGTCCACCCATGTGTGGAGCTCCGGGTGGATTAAAATGCCAGGTTAGTTCTTGATGACTGTGGGTCGCTACTACTTGGGTCTGCAGTGTCTTTATAAAATCTTGCCGATCTTTCTTCAGCATTTGTGCTGCTCCGACAAAATGAGTTCCGTTGTCGGAGTAAATGGCGGCAGGACATCCGCACCTCGAAAAAATCGGGAAAAAGCCGCTAAAAAGGCTTGGGTCGTAAGATCACTGTCTGGTTCAAGATGAACCGCTTTTGTTGCAAAGCAAACAAACACGCACACATAGCCTTTTGTAATCAAACAGGCTCGCCCGGTGTAATTTTTGATTTCAACGGGTCCTGCGAAATCTACACCTGTGTTTGTGAATGGGCGCGTGAGTGTGGTGCGCTCTGAAGGCAATGCAGCCATTATTTGTGTTTGTTGTTTCTTTTTGTGCAACACACAAATTTTGCAATTATTGATCGTAGTTTTGATCAGGGTCTTGAGCTTAATAATCCAAAATTCAGTTCGTAGTAGCCTCAAAACTAATTGGTTACCACCGTGTAGGGTCACAATATGGGTCATATGGGTCAAGAGTTTAGCAAGTCTGCAATGATACGCTAAAATTATTGGGTGGCGTTCATTATATGTAAGGGTCGGTGACTTTGCTAATCTACCATGTTCTCTTAATAGACCTTTACTGCCTATAAATGGGTTTAGGGTCAGTAGTGAACTTTTGGACGAAATTTGGGTTTTATTCGTCAAAGCGATATATTCATCAGAAAAACACATTTTCTGACTCACTACTATGAGTCTTTCTTTTACCATCTTAATTTCCTCGGGTACTATTTCAATAGTTGAGTGGGTCATTTGAGTACGACGCGATGGTAAAGAATTTCTCACGAATCTTAGAACGTACGCTAAGACTCTTAATGCTTTCGGAAATGTGGAAAATCGTTCCAACACATCCTCTTGGGTCGTGATCGCAAATGTCTTAATTGGTTTAAGATCAAGGGTCGTGTCGATCGGGTCAGTGGACATTGGCCATTCATCTCTTACGCACCTTAGCCAACTTGGACCGTTCCACCAGAGTTCATGTTCTGCCAGTTCTAGCGCAGAACAACCGCGGCTTGCTACGTCCGCCGGGTTTTCGTGTGAATCGATATGTTGCCAATTTTCAACACCAACGCTTTCTGTAATGATCGAAATGCGGTTGGCTACAAAAGTGGTCCAAGTGCAGGGCGGTTTATTGAGCCAGGCTAAGACAATAGTCGAGTCTGTCCAAAAGTACGTATTGTACTGGGTCATGTCTATTTTAGGTAGAATGGCATCAACTATATTTGCGAGCAAAACAGCACAGCATAGTTCGAGTCGTGGCAGTGAAACGGTTTTGACAGGTGCTACACGCGTCTTCGCTGCCAGAAGGGTCGTGACGACAGAGCCGTTGGCATCTTGTATGCGAGCATAGAGAGCTGCAGCATATGCCTTTTCTGAGGCGTCGCAAAATCCGTGAAATTGAACGGAAACGTCGGGTGCGAAATGAGTCCATCTGGGAATCTCAATTCTGTTTATCGATGAATAACCATCGATAAACGATTGCCATCTACTTTGGGTCAACGGGTTAAGAATATCGTCCCACTCAGTTTTGTCGTGCCATACATGTTGCATAATTATTTTGGCGGCCACTATATTTGGCGCTAACCAACCAGCAGGGTCAAACAGCTTCGCAATAGAAGACAAAACTTCGCGTTTTGTGTATGCATCTTTTAGTTCGATGAGTGGGACTTGAAAAAAGAAAATATCTTTTTTAACATTCCATCGAATGCCTAGGGTCTTTGCATTACCTTGACATTGCTCAGATAAAATGAATAAATCTGTTTGCAGCAAGTGTTCTTGTGGCAGATTTTCCAATATTTCGGGTGCGTTCGCAATCCACTTGCGCAACGAAAATCCTGCTGATTTTAAAGCAGCGATTAGCACGATCTCGAGCATTATTAGCACTTTCAATCTCATGAGTGCCTGCCAGAACATCATCTACATACATGCAGTTTCGTAGAATATACGAAGCCTGTTGGTGGGTCTCATGTACGTCTTGCGCTAATTGCTGTAGGGTCCGAATGGCAAGGTAAGGGGGCACAGTTAACACCAAATGTGACTGTTTGCAACCCATAATCCTGAATGGGTTCTTCTAAGGATTTCCTAAACAAAATTCTTTGATAGGGTGAGTGTGCAGGGTCGACGCAAATTGACGATACATTTTTTCAATGTCTGCATTAAAGACAAATTTGAAAAGACGCCATTTAATAATTTGCAACACAAAATCTTGTTGTAGAACGGGTCCAGTATGCAACACATCATTTAGGCTCTTGCCGTTGGCAGTATTGCTGGATGCATTAAATACAATACGCAGCTTTGTTGTGACATGATCGGGTTTTATGACTGCATGATGTGGTAAATAGTAGTGGGTGGGTGTGCAAGATTTAGCTGGCGAATGAGTCACTTTTCTCATATGACCAAGTTGCAAATATTCGCATATCGCTTGGTCATATTCTGCTTTAACAGCGGGTCTTTTGAGTAAGGACTTTTCATTTCTCAAATATTGCGCCATTGCAATATGTCTTGATAGTCCAAGATCAATGCAATTTGGGTCTTTAAATGGCAGGGTCACTACATAACGGCCTGAGGGTTCTCGGCGTAATGTCTGTATGAAATTGCTTTCACAATTCATATCTGCATTTGAGAGGGTCGTGGATTTTGGTACTTCTTCAATTTCCCAGAAACGAGTCAATAAAGTATCGAGGGTCACTTTATTAAAATATGTAACAATATTTTTGGGTCTTGACTCAGGAATTGGCCCAGAAAGTATCCAGCCGAATTCAGTTTCTTGCGCCAACAAAGATTCTACAATGTTGTGCTGAACACCGTTACGTATAATTTGTGGGTATAGATCACATCCTATGATCATATCCACGGGTCGGGTTTTATAAAACTGTCTATCAGCCAACTGTATACCATTTAAATTTGCATAGAGGGTCGGGTCGATTTGATATGATGGCAAGTCACTTGTGAGGGTCTTAAGTACAAGTGCTTGCGTTTTGACTCTGAAATTCGGGTTAATCGGTGAACGCAATGTCAATGGACACGATTTGGACGGGGTTGCTGCAACTGTTTGGTTGAGTCCTGTTACCTGAGCGCCTACGGCATTAGTTGGAAGTCATATCCGCTTCCTCAAATGCTCCGTGATAAAAGTCGCTTCTGATCCAGAGTCGATTAGAGCGCGCGCCAGGAACATTTCGCCTTCGAGTTCAATGTTGAGCATTGCTGTTCCCAGAAGAATGCTCTTCATCGCAAAATGTGTCTTTTCGATGTCTTGGGTGGGTCTTGAGTCAGTGGACTGTATAAGGGTCGTGAAAGCTTGCCGCTGTGAAGTTGACGGCTGATCAGATTTAGATGCAGCTGCACTTGTGCTTGTGCTTGGGCGGTCTTTTGGGTCTGCTTTCGGGTCTAGCGATGCTAAATGTAAAAGCGAATGATGCTTTTTGCTACAACAGCGACATTTATATCCGCTCTTACAGTCCCTGATGCTGTGAGATACTGCTAAACAATTAAAACAGCACTCAAATTTTTTCACAGAATCGTGTCTATCCTCCACTTTCATGGATATGAATCTGGGGCACTCACGAAGAGTGTGCTTACCATTGCAAATTCTGCAATTGGCTCAACAAATCTGGGTCTTGTCGTTTTTGTTGCAAATGGATTTTCATATACATTTGTGTGAAATGCGTTCACACGTTTGTCTCCCCATGTTTTGGGTCCAGCATTACTGGAAACCGTCTGTTGACTAGTCTTCGTAGTCGAAGACTTAATGTCGCCAACAGATTCAAGGGTCTTGTATGTTTGGGTCAAAAACTTGTCCAAAATTCTCCATTCAGGAATTTCTGAACTATCTGTTAGAGATCTTTCAAATATCTCTAGCGTGTTTTTGGGGAGACGGGTCGAACACAGATAAACTAGAATTGGACTCCAGTATTCTGTGTCTATATCCAACATTTGCAGGGACGTCACACAGTTGTTGATTGTCCGTTGTAACTTTTTAATAGAGCTACCGGACTCAGACGAAACTGGTGGCAAATTCAATAGGGTCTTGAGTTGAGCATTTACTTGCATTCTTTTATTCTCGTATTGTTCAACGAGATTACTCCATGCCAGTACAAAAACATCATTGGTAAGAGGAGCATTTTTAACAATGTCTCTTGCTTCGCCTCGGGTCTTTTGATTAAGATGGAAAAGTTTTTCCACATTGCTTAATCTGGCGTTGTTGATGTAGCGAGCAGAAAACATATCTCTAACAGAGGGCCAGGTGACGTAGTCACCATCAAAATTATCCGTGTCACACGGGGGTAAATGAATAGAGGGTGCAAATTGAATTGGGGTCGTTTCTTCTCTTGCCTTTGGAGTTTAAATCGGTGGTTTTAGGGACTCCATTATTTCTGAAAGGGAAGAAATACAGCGTATATATGCGTTGTATCCTTTCGTATATTTATCTTTCAGCTTCTTTCGGTCCACATCGGGACTGTCGGGTTCACTTCGTATAGTATTATACGAAGTTTGGAAATTATCCCACAGAAAAGTAAGCTGCTTCCGATGAAATTCTAAGGCATGAGGTACTAAATCTTGGGTAGGGGTCTCGCAAATAGTTTGCTCAAATTCAATAATGTCGTTTCCGAATTGAATAAATGCTGTCAGAGCCGCCATCTTTTTTATTATTGGGGTTGTGTTTAAATAATATTCAATTTAAATAACTTCAGAAAATCTGAAAAATTTCAATAATAAAATGTTGGGTCTGGATGGCTTAATTTAAAAAATGATTTTTAAATTAATAACGAGTCGCAATACTTTTTCAAAAAATAAATTTGAAAAAATTCACAATAAATTTATAAGCAAATTTTATGTGTGGGCCAAATCTTCAAAAATTATTTTGGATTTTCACGGGTCGTATATATTTTTTCAGAAAACTTCTAAAAAAATTTAAAAACTTTTTATAAAAATAAATAAAATTATTTTTGGGTGTGTATGGGTTAACAGCAATTATTATTACCAACGAAACGTATTGCAAAACTTAGTTTTTTAGATAAAATTTCAACAAATTTTGAAAATTTTATCTTTGGGTCGCAATGGCTTAACTTTAAAATTTTATTTAGTGGTAAAAATTTCAACAAATTTTGAAAATTTTATCTTTGGGTCGCAATGGCTTAACTTTAAAATTTTATTTAGTGGTAAACCGGGTCGCAAATAAAATTTTATAGCGTAGTTAAGCTTTTTGGGTCGCAATGTGTTAAAAATCAAAAATATTTTTTATAAAATTCAATAAAATAATTTATTTTGTAAAAAAAAATTCTTAAACTTTATTTAAAAAATCAATTAAATGATTTAAGGTCGCTATGGGTTAAGCTTTAAAAAATATTTTTGATAAAAAACAGGTCTGCTAATTTTTTATAATAGTTTTTCTATAAAAAATTGTTAAATATCAAGAAAAATGATTTTTTGGGTCTAAAAGGGTTAAAAAAGCTTAAATGTGGGTATAAACGGATTAAATATTGCTCAATAGGCAATTTCCAAAAAATATGGGATAATTTTTTGGTTCCCACGGGTAATTTATAAAATCCCACGAAAACACTATTTTAGTGAACAACGTGGCAACCCTGTACTCACTTGACAGCAGCTCTTGTTACAGTGAGTGTATAAGTGTGTATGTCTATTTGTTTTATGAGCAAATAAAGCAAATAAACAAACGAGTGCAGCGGCGAGTATATAGCTGAAACAAATGAAACAAAAATATTTGGCGATTTTGTTAAAAAAAATATATTGCAACATTTCAAAAATGTGAAAATAAATAAAATCAATTGGTTTTGTTAAATTATATTTAACACTTTGTGAACGTATATTTCTTTTAAAACGTATCGTATAATACGATCGATTTGTTTGGGTCGGGTCGGGTCGGTTTGCAAAAAATATGATTTTTTTGCAAAAATAATTTCACTGTAGTTCCACAATTGTTTTATTTTGGTTTTATTTTCACTTTTATAATGGGTAGGGTCGATTTTAATTAAATTAAAATTAACGCCAAATATTTTTATTGTTTCAGCGGGTCAATCCTTGCCAAAACTATTTCGTAGTCTTTTTAATAAAGGCTCGAAGTGACCAACTGTTCGGCTGGCGAACGAAGTAATGGCAATTGGCGGATAGGGAAACACGAATTGCAATATGTAAATTTCAATTGTCGATTGGGTCGCGGCAAATACGATATAATTAATGCAAATATTTTACCATATTTTCAGTGTTTGATGCCAAGTGGTTTTTGTGAATGTTGTAATTCCGTGTTGTTTCTGTTGCAGTGTTTTGTAGTGTAGGATTCCTCCTGTGGTTGTTCCTTCCTGTTGTTGTTGTGAGTTTGTGTTGATTGTTGGGTTTTGTTTTAATTGTTTATGTTACTTGTCGCAGGACCGAATGGCGCGTTGACGGGTTTTTGGGTTGTTTATTGTCGCGGTGACGGGTGAGTTTAGTTGATTTAAAACTTTAAATGTCGCGGAGACGGGTGGGTTTTCGTGCGCTCGGTTTTAAGTAAACGTAACGAGTGAAGTTATGTGCGGCGAACGTTGACAGAGCCGACGGTCGATCGGTTCGCCGCAGTAATCGATAAATAATCGATTGAGTGGATATGACGGACGGAGATGTTCAAACATATCGAGTTTACGTTTGTACGTAAACAGCTATTAATGAAATTGCATTTAATGTTTTATATAAAAATCATAATGTAAAGAAAAACGATCTAGTAATGTTAAAATCATATAAAAATGTCATTAGAAAACTTTGCTGCTCAAAAACTGTTTTACGATCGAAGAGGAAACATCTAATCCAACTAGGAGGATTTATGCCAATTTTGATTTCTTCTGTTTTAAGCGGTGTTGTAAGAAAAATTTTTGAGAATGTCTTATGGTTTATCAAAGCTTATATTATTAAACCCTTCTACATATGAACGCTATTCTAACAATATGTCAGATTCAAATTCTTTAAAACGAAAACTTCTTCCAATATACGCCTCTCATACACTTGAAGATATAAATAAATGGTATGTAATAAAACAGGAACTCGCATAATATTTGATTACCAAACAAGAAATAAATATTAAGAAAGAGAATAAATCGGTTAAGTCATATAAATCATTAAGGGATAAAGATACTCAAACAAATTGGATATTTAAAAACGATAATGAAACTCAAACCAAAGGTTATTGGAAGAAAAAGGTTTTGCTTCGCAGGCTGACTTTAATGCTAATGAACATATATTTAGCAATATTAACGAAGATGAAGAAAATTCTATGGATGTGGATACAACAATTAATAAAATAAACCATACCTCTGCAAGTTCTGCAGCTAAACGTTTAAAAAACTTTTCAAATCATGGATCACCTACCCATATAGAGGGGAGGAAGGGGTGAATTCATTCTTTTGTGAGATAACAGACAACAATGGGTCTTAAAATCTACTCTATTTGCAACACCCCACTCAGAGATTGATTTAAGGTCATTATTGAGTGTGTCATTCATAGTGCGTCTTTTACTCTCAATCTCCAAAGAGTTTGGACGCTTGTTGAACGGGTATGAATGGCAAATGTTACTGTCATCTGCAAAGGAGTGAATTATGTTCTGAGTCAATGACAGAAGATCATTGATAAATACCAGAAATAGGGACGGGGATAGGACGGAACCCTGTGAACTCCAGAATTGATGAAATGTTGTTCTGAAAAGACACCATCCATCGCAACTCGTATTGAACGACCCTGGAGAAAACTCGATATCCATCGAGTAAAAGATTTCTCGGCACCAAATGCAATTTGTTTTGAAACGAGGGCTTTATGCCACACTCGATCAAAAGCCTTGGAAATATCGAGAGCAACAGCCTTGCTCTCCCCGAAAAGGTGAACACAATTATTCCACTTTTCGGAGAGGACCGCCATCAAGTCACCTGTGGATCTGGTCCTACGGAAACCGCATTGTCGGTCACTGAGCAATTCGTTGTGCTCAAGATAGTTCACAAGGTGGAAGTTAATTACGCTCTCCATTACCTTGGAGAGTGCAGAGCATATTGCAATGGGTCGGTAATTGGCAGGGTTCGTAGCCTTGCCCTTTTTCGGAACTGGCTGGACATTGGCAACCTTCCAACAAGATGGAAAAACTCCTGTCGTGTAGGAGATGTTGAAAAGGTTACACAACGGACAAGCCAGCGTTGACGCGCACTTCTCCAACACATGGGCAGATATGCCATCTGGCCAGGGGCTTTGTTAATGTTGAGGTTTGCTAAAACTTTTTAACTGCCGGAGTTCGAAAATTAATATCCGGCATTGCAGAAGAAACAAAATCGACGACGGGCATTGGTTGATTACTATCTGGGAGCGTGGAATTATTTGCAAATAATTCTGCCAAGAGTTTAGCTTTATCAACCGGGTCAGTGGCCTTTCATAATAAGAGTTGGAGTAGACGATGTCGTCTGGTTCTTCACCCTTTTTACGAATGACCAGAAATGTTTACTACCTTCGTGGTAGAGTAGGATATTTTTGCGCGCATTTTGTTCGTGAAGAAACTTTTCGCGCAAGATCACGGCATTACAGCTATTCCTAGCCTGTATGCGAACTCTTTCTGTGTCGGCATTCATGTTAGAACGCCAATTCTAAAAGTCTTCCTCTTTCGACCTGACTGCAATCCTGCAAGTCTCATTAAACCAAGAGTGGTCCTTGGGTTTAATGCTTATCTTTTTAGAAGGTATGAAGGACCGCATACCTAATAAAATAATGTTTTGTATCATTAAAGCCGCGGCATTTATGTCTCTATCAGCGAAACATAATTTCCAATTAAAGTTGCTAAAAAAATCATTTAACGCAAACCAATTTGCTTTTTCGTAAAGCCATACAGTCCTCTTCGGGGCTTTAATCATAGAGGCGCGTAAACTAGAATACGAAAACTCAGCGGAAACAGTACAGTGGTCGGAGTTACCAAATGGTGTAAGAACTTTTACATCATATTTTTCATGATGTGAAGTCATAAAAAGGTTCAGGACTTTTTGGCTCTGCCCACCGACGCGTGGGAGGTACGTCGGTTCCTTCACCAATTGAGTGAGTTGATTGCTCTCTGCAAACAGCTCAATATAACAACCCTCCTGTGTTGATAGACCCGAGTGGCTCAACCAAGTGGCGTTGTGCACGTTTAAATCGCCGGCAACAACAATTTCACTGCCTGGGAACTGCTCCAAAAAATTTGAGATCGAATCAGATAAGGCATCCAACTTATTACAGGTAGATACCCTATCTAAATTCGGGCTCCTATAAAAAAAGCACAAGTGCATGATATGTGAACAAATTTTAAATTTAACCCAAATAGTGTTAAATTCACTATCTGACACACTATGTTGTTCCTGCAACTGGTAAACAACGTCACTGCGAATATATAAGGCGAGACCCCTATGGGCAGAAAACAATGGCAGTAGGTGATAACCAGGTATGTGAAAATCCAGTTGATCTGCACCCTCACTAACCTGGGTCTCACCTAGTGCCATTATTTGTGGCCTATTGACGGACACATACGCATATACAGAAAAGAAATTTTTCCTCAGCCCACGAATGTTGCAAAAATCTATGCGAAAGTTTTGCGACATTTTTTCTACTGGGCGAGTTCAAAACAAACAAGCATACTAATAGCGGGCGGCAGTTGAGACGAACAGCGAGAGCGTAAGCTAAACAGTGGTGAGTGTTAGGCCTTCACCACTGTATTCGTTACGCACTCTTGCAGTCTCAGCTACGCACGCAGTTAGCGTGAAGTAGGATGGGGAAGGGACAGAAAACGAAAAAACAAATGTGCAATGCAGCAGAGGGCATAGAAAAGCCCATTGCGTTGGCAATTGCAAATAACGACGACGGCAGAAGTGCTGGGGGCTGGCAATGCAGCGAAACTGGTTTTGTGTTGTTGTTGTTTTTGTTATGTTTAATTATTATGCGCGCTATTGTTGATTTTGTTGGTTATTATTTCTATTGTTTTTATTGCATGTTTTATTTTATTTAATTCTAATTATTTATTTAAGACGCTGGATGACACTTAGATCTGGACGACACTTAGATCATAACTTTGCACGACACGACAAAGACCAAAACAGACTCGACGGATAATAATATACGAATTTTAATAAGAGGATGACGCGACACGTCCGTCCCCCATCAATGCGCTGATGCTCCTCAAATTTTTATATTCAGTTAAATATATATCATATTACATACTTTGATATATAAAGGATATAATAATAAATTTAACTCGTTTTCACACTTTTAATATATCAACATTTAAAAATGGAGTATCAATTTTATCCCCATTTGAAATTCTCGACTAAAAGCAGCTTGAAGCGGCATATCCTGCGTAAACATAATTTTTCGTATAAAAAGGCTAAGACTTATACTTGCAAGTAAATAATTAATATATTTTTAAAATTATTTTATATTAATAATAATAATTTTAAAAGTCCCGCCAGTAAATTTAATAGATGTTGAGATGATCTATTTCTTAACTTGGACGATCCGAGGATGTTAAATGCGGATCGTCATTATTGTAATTTAATGGACGATGATAATGATAATATTTTATTAAACACTCTAATCAGTTTTGAGCAGATAATGCAAAAATAAGTTTTTTAATTATTTGTTATCTTGTTTCAAATCGTTTTTAAGAATAAATAAATAAAACAATGTGTATATATTTAAATATTTTATTTAAAAATGAATATTTTTAAAAGTAAGTATATTGATACGTTTTTATTCATAACGTAAATCGAATAGAGCGATCCCCATTACTTCTGAGTGTCGTCCTAGAAAAATAATAGACCACTTCTTCTCATTTATATTATATAAATATGGATCATCGGTTTCAACTTTTCTAGAAATTATTTTATATTGCAGATAGAAAAAACCATCTATTGTCTGTTAGATGTACAATTAATTTTGTTCCATTAATTGTGTTTTTCCATTAAAATTTAGAAATCCTGAATTCCTGATCAATGAGCAAATCATCTACTCTGATGTATGTAGAGAAGTTTCCTTTTGCTAAACTTATAATTTCAGCGAAATCCTTAAAATAATATAAATACATAAATTAATAAATAAAAAAAAAAATTAAAAAAAAAAACAATCTTACCATATTTTTTTTCTGTTCCTATCAAATTGTATTGTAGACGATGAATAAATTTAATTGAAATTTCGATCCATTTCGTTCCTCAGCAAAATTTCAAATTGAACCCTTTGCTCATCAACTCTCTTGATAATCATGCAAAATAAAACAATCAAGTATAACTATAGTATACATTATAACTATGTTAACTAAAATTTAATTGCAACTATAATATTTTACTACAACAACATTAATACGTTTGCAAATATTCTCATTCACAAAAAAAGCTTACTCCGATATAATTATCCAAACAACAACATTTACTCTTTACGGGTGCATGCCTTCATAACATGCATATAATATATATGTATGTATCAACATTAACAAATTATGTTAAAAAGTCATCCCACTGGCTTCATGCCATTATAAAGTATATAGTATACATATAATACACCCATGTTAAAAAATAATCCAGTATTTTTTGTTTTTTCTCAATGTTGTTTGGTAAATTTTTAATTTTTTCTTTAATTTTTCCTCTATTTTAAAATTTAAATCATTAAGCATCAAATTTACTTTATTTTTTGTGTAAATTTCACAAGAAATAATAAAAACTTTCTTTATATATTTTGTTTTAATTTTTTTATTTAATTTAATTTTTTGTAATCTTCACATATGTTGGGTAATTTTAATGCGAATTAATGGAAACGTGAGCACAAAAGGAATTCGTCTAGATTTTTTATTAAGAATTAAATATGCACTTATGAGATCATTTGTTAACGTTTTTTTTTTTAACTTTTTATAAAAAAAAGAAACTTTCGATTTTTAAAATATATTTATATATTTTTATTAGATTTTTCACAATCATTTACTCCTTTTTTTGTAGATTTTTGCATGTTTTTTAACTTTTTTTAAAATAAAATTTATGCTGCAACTTTTTTATATTAGCACAAAAAATGTATTCATTTACCATAAATTTGCAATTTACTTGATTTTCCTATATTTTTTTACTTCTTGAATTTATTAAGTAATCATTTTGCACGCACTTTCTTTAATTTATTTCTCACAAAAAAAAAACATTCAACTTTTTCGAGTTTGATATAGAATTTTTTTGAAAATTATTCCGAAGTATTTAACTCCTTTTTTAATTTTTCTTTCACCAAGAAAGATGAAACACATGAAAGATTGCACTTTTTTGAACAATTAATTTAATTTTAATTTTTTTAACCGAAGACGCAGAGTGGGGCAAGTAGTACAAAAAGTTAACGAAGAGCTCAAATTGTGTTATTTTTAGAAAAATAAGTATGAGGATTGACTTATATTGTATGAACATTTAATAATCCACATTAAGATGTAGGTTTTTATACCCTATACTAAGAGTGAAAGGGTATATTCAGTTTGGTTCGCCGTTTGTAACACCCAGAAGGAAGCATCTCCGGTATGGAAAAGTATATATATTCTTGATCAACATGACCACCTGAGTCGATTTCGCTGTATGTGCGCAAAAATTGGCGAGATCGGTTCATTGGGACCAGTGATCTGACCATTTACATTCAAATAACTCATATAAAATTTACATCTACAGATCAATTTTACTGTATACGTGCTTAGGTAAACTCCAAAAAAAAAAAATCGAAATTCGGTACACCTACCAATTTGTAAATATAG
The DNA here is from genome assembly GCA_951804985.1 of Dryomyza anilis. Taxonomy (NCBI): domain Eukaryota; kingdom Metazoa; phylum Arthropoda; class Insecta; order Diptera; family Dryomyzidae; genus Dryomyza; species Dryomyza anilis. Next base: position 29,769 of record CATORG010000026.1, on the reverse strand, counting down.
AAATTCTTCAGCGATTGAAAGTTTGTAGTTATTTTCAGTACACGTATACCCTGGTGACCTATAAATCACTTTGAATGGTAACCACATATATGTGTAGGGTATTTATAGTCGGCTTAGACCGACTGTAATGACTATAATTTTGACAATCCTTACTATCATAATAATACCTACTATATAATGTCCCTACTTTAAAATTTCCCATGTGATCTAACCTTCCCAACTGATTAAAAGTGGGCGTGGTAACTCTCATACCACTGAAATGATTTAACTAATATATGTTGGGAATTACGGGAGCTACAGTGATGCAACCTTATAGTAGAATGTTTTTCGTTAATATATTGCAGTTCTCGAAATTTGATTTTGATTGGACAAGTGGGCGTTGTACCTCCCAGATAAGAAAAATGTTCTAAATGGCATACTTTGTAATATACAGTTTTTCGTTGATATAATTAACTTGTCCAAATTTCAAGTGGGCGTGGTACTTCCCATACAACCAAAAATTGTTGAAGTTGTTCATATTAGTATAAATGGTTGGTCGCTTAAATGTGAATAGCTCGGAAGAGGCAAAAAAAGGCAACATTTTCATTTGTGTTTTGAAGACTATAATATGTGTAGTAAGTAAAAATATAATCAGATTTCCAGGAACGTTTTTGTTTTCATATTTGTAAATAACAAATAATTAAAAAAAAAAAAATGAAATTTAATCCAGCATGTTTTCTTTCTAAAGTATGCTAATTTTCTAAAACAATAATATTGCAAAAACTATATAGATACCAGATGTAGATGACTGCATTACAAAAAAAAAATATGGTTTTTAAAATAAACGGTTCAAAAAATTATCAGAAATTCGAAAATATTTTTTCTTGCAATTCTTGCGAAAAATTGTCTGTGTTTGAGCGAGTGTAGGGAAAATTTGAATACATCTATACATATAAAACTCTTTGACCGTCTGTCTGTCAGTCTGTCGGTCTGTCTGTCTGTCTGTTTGTTTGTTCCAGCATCACGACTAAACCGCTAAACCGATTTAACTGAAATTTTGCACCAGAATACTATGGAGTCCGGAGGGTGTCATAGGCTATATATGGGCGGGATTGGACAAAGGGGCGTGGCACCTCCCATACAACCTAAACTTTCAAAACGACATAAGTCGGCACATACACAAGCTTAGAAGATGAAACAAAAAACACAAATACAAAAAAAAAAACAAAAGATAAAACATAAACACAAAAACAAAAGCTAAAATCAAATACAAAAGCAAAAGTAAAAGCACAAAACTTAAGCAATAACTCAAAAACAACAGAAAAATAAAAAAAGGATAGAAAACAAAAACAAAATCAACCACTCTAAAATTCACCACACTAAAATTCACCACACTAAAACTCACCATACTAAAATTCGCCTCACTAAAACTCACCAAACTAAAAATCACCACATTGAAACTCACCACAACAAAATTCACCACACTAAAATTCACTACACTAAAATTCACCACACAAAAACTCACCACACTAAAATTCATCACACTAAAACTCACCACACTAAAACTCACCACACTCAAATTCACCCACTTAAACTGACCACACTAAAATTCACCACACTTAAATTGAACACACTAAAACACAACAATAAAATTCACTACACTTAAACTCACCACACTAAAATTCACCACACTAAAACTCACCACACTAAAACTCACCACACTAAAACTAACCACACTAAAACCTCTACTGGAAAAAACTCTACGGGGAAGAATTCTACGGGAAAGAATTCTATTGGGAAGAATTCTACGGGGAAGCACAGTCTGAGAAAGAACTGTATATGAGAAAAGTTGTTTTAGCGGAGAATTAGTTTGGTTTGGATACTACATTTATAAAACCAATACAAAATACGTCCACGGGTCCCTGATATAAATAATAAAAATGTTATTTATATTAATAAAATTGTACCATAACCTTGCATTCACAAAATCTTTGCACGAGTCGTGTACGGGTCCAGCTAGTATGATATAAATTGTGTGATGCAACATTGTAAGGAATTTAATTTGCTATACAATGGAAAAAAATAGTCTCTAAGGTCAATTTGATTTTTGAGGTTTACGCGAACTTTAGGTACTCGCTGCCCCACTGTGCGACGGCCTTGCCTACTCGCACCACTTTACACAACTAAAATAAGAAATTTAAAACTTGAACGGATATCTGGAAATCACTCTCTGGACTTCATTATAGAAATATTGTGCTGACACTCGGCACTTCGGTGGTCAATCGATGTAGGACCAATGTGAATCTGCTGAACTTGATATGGACTTCCGGATAGGATGCGGATCTTGATTTCCTCGACGAAATCGCTGCTCGTAGGCGTATTAGAAAAATAAATATGATAGGAAATAGAAATGGAATAAAACACAAGGAATTAGGAATGATCCTTAAAGAATTCGATTTATTGTGCGTGCTTACCGCTTGGTATTCAAAGTGAAAGAGAACAATTCTTGTTCCGTAACATAAAACGGAAATCAAACTTAAAACAAAAAAAAAACTTTTTAAAAAACAAGCTTTTAAAAAAATCTATACTAAAAAATTAAAAATAAATTTACTAAAAATATAAAATATAGTATGTATTTATATTTATAAATTTTACACATTAATATTAAAAATAAATGAAATTAAATTTTATTCCAATAATATTATTTAGATATACGTTTATAAGCAATAAATTTTAATATTTACTAAGAGGTTTGCAAATACAGAAATAAAAGCGTGCGGTCCCAACTCTAGCACTAATCAACTAACTAACTTTGCAATACTTTTTATTATAATTTTGGAGTAGGGGTAGATTTGTATGGAAGTATCTATGAGTTTTGTAGGCTGTGCTAATATTGGAAGCCTAATGGTATTTTTTTTGGCATGTGTTATGTTTTTACCTTAGGATAATCTGGCAAAACTGAACTTTATACTGAGCGGTTTCGAGTATAAAGTATAAAGAGTTGAAGGTTTGCGATGTATTCAGGATATCATTCTATAACTCAAAAATAAGAAAGTTAAAATAAAATTATGTCCTATTTTGCAACCTGTTGTTTAGTAAATGCATATTACTGACATAACCTAGTCAAGAAAAATTGTTATAAAGTATAATATGGTGATAAATGAATAACAAATTTTTACCTCGTGTTTTATAATATTAAATTTCCAATGGTATATCACATCTTCGAACCAAATGATTTCTTCCTTTTTTTAAAACGTACAAAAATAAAAATTAAATTTTTTACTATTTTTTTAATGATAGACCAGTTTATTTGCAGTATTTTCCTACCAATCACAGTATATCTAAATAATAAAATTTGAATAAAATTTAATTTAATTTATTTCATATAGTAATATGTATTTATTATAAATATAAATACCTACTATAAATATATTTAATATTTTTAGTAAATTTATTTTAAATTTTTTAGTACAATTTTTATAAGAACATGTATTTTAATAAGTTTTTTTTACATAGTAAATTCGCACCCTAGCGGACAAAATTCAATGTTCTGAGTTTACCATATTTTCCCCGTGTCTAAAACTTACATATTCTAAAATTGAACTGCCTAGGTAAAGAACAGAACGCTAACGGTCCAAAAATATTTTAGAGGCCCCTATCGGCCAAAATTCGAATTCGATCACGTTGTGATTGACGGAAGGCACGCGTCGAGCGTGATGGACGTACGCACTATCCGAGGTGCCAATATGGACTCGGATCATTACTTTGTAGCAGCCAAGGTCCGCACACGCTTAAGCGCTGCGAAGAACGTGCGGAACCAAACGCAGAGAAAGCTAGACGTCCACTCGACTCTCACACCTGCTTAGACAAAACACTCCTCCTCTCGATGATATAAGCGCGCAGTGGAATCATATCTCCTGCTCTATGCGTACGGCTGCCGAAAAGGTGCTTGGATTCCAACGCCCCCTGAGGAATCAGTGGTATGACCAAGAGTGTCGCGCGGATACTGCAGAGAAAGACGCTGCATACAAATCCACCCTGCAGTCAGTAGCTACGCGAGCTGCGAAGGAGCGATACAAAGAGAAAAGAAGGAAAGAGAGACGTCTTTTCAGGCGTAAAAAAAGAGAGGCAGAAAGACGTGAGTGTGAGGAGATTGAGATGCATGGGGAAAGGAATTAGGCTCGAACATTTTTGAGAAAATAAGACGCCTCGCCGGAGGTTCAAAATCCGGAGCCTCTTCCTGTAAAGATGAGAACGGAAATCTAGTGACAGATATCCAGAGCACACTGAAAATATGGAGGGATCACTTCTCTAAACTGCTGACCGGTGATGATGACCTCAATTCCACCGATAGAGAAGCAAACCCGGCAACCCCAGTACTTGATGACGACGTTGAGATTCCGCCACCCAACCATGACGAGGTCAGAACAGCCATTGATCGGCTGAAAAATAACAAAGCCGCAGGTGCTGATAGCCTGCCTGCTGAATTGTTTAAGACCGGAGGCGAAGAGCTAATAGAGAGCATGCACGAGCTCGTAAGCTGAATATGGTCGGATGAAAGCATGCCAAGTGACTGGAACCTCAGTGTACTCTGCCCAATCCTTAAGAAAGGGGATCCCACTATCTGCGCCAACTACCGTGGGATCAGCCTACTCAATATCGCATACAAGGTTCTATCGAGCGTATTATGTGAAAGACTGAAGCCCATCGTCAACAGACTAATTGGACCTTATCGGTGCGGCTTCAGACCTGGAAAGTCCACCATAGACCAGATTTTCACATTGCGCCTAATCCAGGAAAAGACCCTAGAAAAACAGATCGACACCTACCACCTATTAGTCGACTATAAAGCCGCCTTCGACACTCCGATAAGGGAACGATTATACGCCGCAATGTCTGAGTTCGGTATACCTGCGAAACTTATAAGGCTTTGCAGGATGACCCTGAGCAACACACGTTGCTCAGTGAGAATAGGAAAAGACCTCTCCGAGCCATTTCATACCGAACGAGGTTTCAGACAGTGTGACTCCCTATCGTGCGACTTTTTTAACTTATTGATGGAGAAAATAGTTCGAACTGCCGAACTCCGTCAAAGCGGCACTATCCTCAACAAAAGTGTCATGCTGCTCGCATATGACGACGATATTGATATCATTGGCAGGAGCACACGAGCAGTCAGCGCAGCATTCTCCAGATTGGAGAAAGAGTCGCGTCGAATGGGTCTAGCGGTGAACGAGGACAAGACGAAGTTCCTTGTGTCAACAAGCAAAAAAGAGTCCGTGCGTCTTGGACAAAAAGCTGATTTTGACACCCACAAGTTCGACATTGTGAAGGACTTCGTCTATCTGGGATCCAGCGTAAACAGCAACAACGACGTCAGCCTGGAGATCAAACGGAGAATAACTCTTGCCAACAGGTGCTACTTTGGGCTCAGTAGGCAATTGAGAAGTAGAGCCCTCTCTCGCCGGACAAAAATAACGCACTACAAGTCACTCATCATGCCCGTCCTACTGTATGATGCAGAAACATGGACGCTGGCTTCCGCCGATGAGAGAGTACTGGGAGCGTTCGAGAGAAAGATTCTCCGTAAAATCTTTGGCCCTATCTGCTTTGCTAACGAGTATCGAATCAGGATGAAACACGAGCTGTATGAGTTATTCGACGACATTGACATAGTCAAGCGCATCAAGATCCAGAGGCTTTGCTGGCTAGGTCATGTCGAACGAATGGATGAAAACACTCCAGCCAAGAAGGTGGTTGAATCGAAACTCGAAGGTGGACAGCGTAGAAGAGGGCGTCCAAATCTGCGTTGGAAAGACCAAGTTGAGGACAACCTGGCAACGCTTGGTATTTCTAACTGGCGTCAGCGCGCGCAAAGCAGATCCGACTGGCGCGGCTTCATCTCAGCGGCCAAAACCGATCCACGGTTGTAAGGGCCATTTAAGTAAGTAAGTAAGTAAGTAATTTCGATAGAAAAGTGCTGCAGGCAAAAAATGTTGGACTTTTTTTGTGAAAATTTATTCATTCAACTTTTAAATTCAAAATATATATACCAATTTATTTCTCAATAGATACTTCCAATTTTTTTACTGCTAAAAAAAACTATTTAAGTGTTCTTTAAACAACACTACTAAACAAAATGAGAACAACAAAAAATGCCATGGACATCCCATATATCAATTAATCAATTAAATCAATTAAATTGCTCTCGAATTTTAAGGCCCTCTTTAGCCGCTTTTTAGAATTAAATAAATACAGACTCTTACACAACCAGCTTTAAAAATCTAGTTCCAGAACAAGTCTGAAGTGAACTAGAACAAAAATTACTAGTTCTGGATCTAGTTCAGATGGGCATGTGAGCGTGATTCAGCTTGATTCACGTGAAATTTCCCCGTAGAATTCTTCCCGGTTGAATTCTTCCCTGTAGAGTTTTTCCCAGTAGAAGTTTTAGTGTGGTGAGTTTTAGTATGGTGAGTTTTAGTGTGGTGAGTTTTAGTATGGTGAGTTTTAGTTTGGTGAATTTTAGAGTGGTGAGTTTCGTTGTACCATCAGCCATAACTTCGTTAACGGAGTTATGGCAGATGAAATGTTATGTTTCCATGACAGATAGGCACGGCAGTTCACTGAACTATACCATACTTGAAATTAATATGATTTACATGATTTACGGATATGCACCTGGAATGTCCGAACCCTTTATAGCGAAGGTGCCACTATTCAGCTGGTTGATGTCCTCGAAAAATAAAAGGCTGACATCACCGCAATCCAGGAAATGCGATTGCAAGGACAGGGCTGCTCTAAACAGGCATCCTGTGACATTTACTACAGCTGCCATGAGGAGAGGCATGAATTTGGTTGTGGATTTGTAGTCGGCAAGAGACTCCGCCATCTTGTCTCTAGGTTCACACCCGGAAACGAACGACTAGCAACAATCCTCATCAAGGCTAAATACATCTACAAGGACGATGAAACTATAGAGACTTTCTATGACCGCCTCGACGAAGCCTATGAGCGCTGCCCCCGTCACTACATCAAAATTGTAATTGGCGACTTTAATGCCAAAGTGGGCCATTGGGGTATCTTTGGTTCGACGGTTGGACAATTCAGCATCCACGACAACACCTCCGACAATGGAATGAGGCTGATTGACTACGCCGCAGCACGAAACATGGTAATTAGTGGTATGAGATTCAAGCATCTCAATATTCACAAGGCCACGTGGCGGTCACCCGATCAGAACACGCGCAACCAAATTGATCATGTTGTGATTGATGGAAGGCACGCTTCTAGTGTGATGGATATACGCTTATGCGCTGCGAAAAGCGCACGGAAACCCACGCAAAGAAAGCTAGACGTCAGTAAGCTGCACACACAACAGACCGAACAAGCCTATGCCAAAAACAACAAAGCCGCAGGATCGGATGGTCTGCCTGCTGCGTTGTTTAAGACCGGAGGCGATGAGCTCGTAACGAGCATGCACCAGCTCATCAGCAAAATATGGTCAGATGAAAGCATGCCTAGCGAATGCAATCTTAGTATACTCTGCCCAATACTTCAGAAGGGGGATCCCACGATACGCGGCAACTACCGTGGATCGAGTCTGCTCAACATCGCGTACAAAGTTTTAACGAGCGTATTATGTGAAAGACTGAAGCCCATCGTCAACAGACTGATTGGATCTTATCAGCGCGGCTTCAGACCTGGCAAGTCCACCATAGAACCGATTTTCACATTGCGCCAAATCCTGGAAAATGCCAAAGAGAGGCAGATGGACACCCACCACCTCTTCGTCGACTACAAAACTTCCTTCGTCAGTCCGATAAGAAGTCGCATATACGCCACCATGTCTGAGTACGGTATACCTGCGAAACTTATAAGGCTTTGCAGGATGACCCTGAGCGACACACGTTGCTCAGTGAGAATTGGGAACAACCTCACCGATACGTTTAATACCGAACGAGGTTTCAGGCAAGGCGATTTCCTATCGTGTGACTTCTTCAACCACATAATGGAGAAGAATTTAAGAACTGCACAACTCCATCACAATGGCACTATCTTCAACAAGAGTTCCATGCTGCTTGGGAACGCTGAAGATATCGACATCATTGGGCAAAGCGTACGAGCAGTCAGTGCAGCATTCTCCAGTTTAGAGAGGGAATCGCGTCGAATGGGTCTTATGGTGAACGAGGACAAGACGAAGTACCTAGTGTCAACCAAGACACTAGGTACACAAGAGTACCGGCGTCTTGGACAACACGTCACTATTAACAACCACAACTTTGAAGTTGTGAAGGACTTCGTATACCTAGGAACCAGCATCAACAAGCAAAACAATGTCAGCCTGGAGATTAGCCGAAGAATAACTCTTGCCAACAGCTGTTACTTTTAGCTCTGTAGGTAATTGAGGAGCAGAGCCCTCTCTCGACCGACAAAAATTACGCTCTATAAGTCGCTCATCATGTCAGTCCTCCTCTATGGCGCTGAGGCATGGACGCTTCCCAACACCGATGAGCGAGCTTTAGGAGCGTTCGAGAAAAAGATTCTTCGGAAAAACTATGGCCCGATATGCGTTGAAAACGAGTACAGAATCAGATGGAACGACGAGCTGTATGAGCTCTACTCCGACATTGACACAGTCAGGCGAATTAAGATCAGCGCCTACTCTGGCTTGGACATGTCGAGCGTATGGATGAAAGCGCCCAGCAAAAAAGGTGTTCAATTATGTACCCAGTGGTGGTCAACGTAGGAGAGATGGTCCGAATCTCCTGTGGAGCGACCAAGTGCGAGACAACCTGACAACACTTGGAGTGCAAAACTGGCGCCAGCGCGCGCAATGCAGAAGCGACTGGCGAGAGGTGATTGCTGCGGCCGAAACCCATCATGGGTTGTAATGGCCAAATAAGTAAGTAAGTACACGCATAGAAAAGATTTGTTTGAAAATGTTTGAATGTATTTAAAATATAATACGAGATCAACCATACGTGTATTACGAATGAAGTGTAATTAAATTATTGTTCTGATTGTAATAACATATTGTAACATAGTGTAAATATTTTATATATTCCCCAGCAGAATCTGTCAAACTTATCATAAATATGTTTCAATACAAACATAAAATTTTTATTGCATTTGAGTATACTATTTCTTGGCAGTTTACTTGGTTATAACTATGGTCCAAAACAAACAAAAAATTTTATTCAAATCTAATTATAACGTATGTTCGCAGCGCTCGTCTTCATTCGATTAGTTATCGACAGAAGAATTTGGCAACGTTGCGCAGCATTTTCTACCTACGCCATATTTTACCATTGTTTGAACATATTGATGTTTAAAAACAAACAAAAAAGAAATTGGATTTAAATAAATATATTCTTCCAACATTCTTCTTGTATACGAAGTTGGCACTCGTTGAGCAAAATTTTCAATCAACGTCTTTTTTGTAATCGTTAGTAGTATGTATTGGTCATTTTAAACATACTGATGTTTGAAAAGAAACAAAAAAATTAAATTAGATGTAAATAAAAGCATTCTTGCAATATTCTTCACAAAAAAAAATCATACTTTTTATGAATTTGTTCATCAATTTTATGAATTTTTCATTATTACTCAACCAATGAACAAATTCATCCAATTTATGAATCGGTCATAAAACCGTTATGAAGAAGTTCATAATATTGATGAACGCTTTCATAATATTTATGAAAAAATTCATGGTATTTATGAACTTTAAACTATTTAAAAATAAAAAATAAAACTATTTTTTATTTTCTTGTATTATTTTTTTTTATTTTATTATATTACTTTTTTATTTTATTATATTCTTTTAATTTATTTATTTTTTTAACTACTTACATTTTATTTTATATCTACTCTTACTGTTGCTGCCTATTGCTGCTGTTTGTTGTTGCGTGATGTTAAGTACCAGCGATGTACGTTTCTTTGAAGTTGTAAACAACAAATGAAACGATTCGGTGTATTTGTACGAAATAACATACAAATAATAAAAACTAAGAACTGAAAATGCTATCATCAACTATCGACGCGACGCGACGAGTTGTCCAAATAATCACTGCGCGTCATGCGGCATAACCACTGCACGTCATGCGGCATGACGCGTCAGTAAAATAAAAATTTCTATTTATAGAATTGTCAAAAGATGCATGTCACACATACGATCATACACACATTCTCAAATACCTACCTACTTTGTGTTGTATTTTCTATTCTTCATTTGGTGGACTGGTTTTTTATTTTTCAGTATCGCCTTTGCGAGGTTGCGCTGCTTTGCCTCAAAAAATGAATATGCATACCTCAATGAACGCAATTCATAACAATAATGAACGCGTTTATTACATAAATTTCGCTCAAATTGTGCGATTCGTATATATATAGTTCATAAATAGATTGATTTTATATATTATGATCGATGTCGCAATTAACGGCGTTCATTCCATTTATAAACAAAATTTGTCTCTGTTCTTGTATACGAAGTTTACACTCGGTGACCGCCATTTTCTGCATACGTGTCTTTTGATGATTGTTGAAAAAACGTATCACAACAATTTTCAGTGCCCCATTTTGTTTTTATATCACATGATGTTGCACAATATTTCGTGTTTTTAGAGTTTGAAAAGGGGATGAAGGGGGTGTGATAGAAGAATGAAAAATTAAATTTAAACTTCTTTGACCAATAATAACAACACACAATAAAATATCTTGTTTGGTGCAAACCATAATGTAAACAAATTCTTGAAGTGTTAGAAATATTATTTGCAACAACCAATTTATATAATTTGTAGCAAATGCTTAAATTATTAATCAGAAAAATCTGTAATATTTGTACAAAACTATATAAATTTGTTCTCCTTTGCTGGTAACACTTTTACACAAAAGTGTTTCCCATAAATAGCATGCATGCATTGAACATATTTTGTTGTTACTCATTTAGTCACGCGGTAAAACTTATAATTAAAAAACTTAAATAAAATCGAATACAAATATTAAACGAATTTTCTGATTAACTGCTTCAAACTCCATGGTCTCCAATAAGTATTACACAAAATCTGTTAATATGTCTGAGTCAAACGTGAGTTCTGGCGATAAATGTTGCAATTTGCTTGAAGTCCGGCACTGCACTAAAACGACATGTTTGCTTTCGGAAATACTCGGGCAAATAATTCCTCTCAAACAAGTGTTTCGAGTAAACACCTCAAAAAATTATACTAATATACTAATAATTTGAAGTGTTTGCAGGCAAACAGTCATCATTTATGGGAAATTATATAAAATTATAAGTCTTAATTGGAAACAATAAGTTCTCATTAAAACATTTGATTGTTTACGGCAAATAATTCGAAAACAATCCTTTTTTGTGTGAACATATTAAAATATGAATCAAAGGGGGTCAGGGTAAAAGCTCGGCGAATTGAAGTGGAAGCGCCTTGTTAGCATTTAGTTGAAAAGGCGCAGCTGTAGCACGATGAAGGCTCATATTCCCATTCCATTCCCATGCATTTGTGATTTTTTATTATTAGTCCTTATTTTAACGTTAGTATTCTTTTCCATATCTATAACCTTAAAAGGTCCTAAATATTTAAAATCTAGCTTATGACCTGTTTTATATTTTAGAAGTCCCATGTCTCCTATTTGTATTCCTAATTCTACTAATTTTCTTACTAATTTTATCATAGTGTATTTTTTGTGACCTCGTGCATGAAAAACGAGCCTTTTTCAGGATGCAATTTTAAACTATGGCAAAAGTTCAAAAACGTCAGTTAAATTATTTAACATGTGTTTCCCTGAACATCCTAGTACTACTAATTCCGTACATGTACATGTTCTGTACAAAAATGCTTGTGATGGTTTTAAACCAGAGAACGCTATGGACAACATGCGTTGGAAGGAATTGGGAGCAGTTTTAAGTCCGTAGGGGAATCGTTTAAAACGATAAGAGTCATCTTCTATTGAAAAGGAAGTTATTCAACTTTTAAATTCAAAATATATATACCAATTTATTACTTAATAGATACTTCCAATTTTTTTTTATTGCTAAAAAAAAAAATATTCAAGTGTTCTTTTAACAACACTACTAAACAAAATGAGAACAAACCAGTTGGAAAGGTTAGATTGCTCTAGCTCTTCTACTTTTACTGTAATCGTGATTTCAACAGACAGACGGACAGACAGACGGATATCGCTAAATTGACTCAGGGTGCCATGCTGATCAAGCATATATTTACTTTTCATTTCAGGGTGTTACAAACGGCGTACCAAACTGAATATACCCTTTCACCAGAGTTCGTAAAATATCCCTCAAAGATATTTATCATTTTATATCCCTCACAAAATGAGGGATAAAAATTGATGAAAAAAGAATCCATCGTAAGCGATATTTTTTTTTCATCATTGATAAGAAGAAATATATCGCTCAATCATTGAAATAAATTCTCATCTCAAAAGTACTCAGCACTTATGATGAAAATAATTTGTATCTTCAATTTTTCTCATCATTGAATGATTTGAAAAAGTAGAACGTAGCGAATTCTCATCATTTGAAGATGAAAATAAATGATGTGAAAACTATGAAAAAAATGATGAGAAAAAAGATGAGAAAAAATTAAAAAAATAATGAAAAAATGATGAGACAAATGATGATAAAATGATTAGAAAAATATGAGGACAAATGAGAGAATGGACACATCCGATTGCTGCTGAATGATATGTAAGCAATGGTTTCGACATGTCCATTGAAAGATAAGGTGCTCCTGGACATGTCCAGGATGACCTTGGACAAAAAAAAATTTGTATACGCTACACTAAAGTGAAAGGGTATATTCAGTTTGGTACGCCGTTTGTAACACCCATAAGGAAGCACCTCTGGTATGGAAAAGTATATATATTCTTGATCAGCATGAACTCCTGAGTCGATTTAGCGATGTCCGTCTGTCTGTCTTTCTGTCTGTCTGTTGAAATCACGATTACAGAAAAAGTTGAAGAGCTAGAGCAATGAAGATTTAGATTACTTATATATCTAAGCTGTCTGAACAAGAAAATTGGCATGATCGGTCTATTGTGACCTGAGAACCGACCACTTATGTTCAAATACCTCGTATAAAATTTATATCTACAGATCAATTTTACTGTATACGTGCTAAGGAAAACTTTTTTTGGTCAAATATATATTGACTCATGCTCAAATTCATGAAAATAATGGTTTCCGGCGAAACGACTTGTGGTTCCAAAAAAAAGTGAAATTCGGTACACCTACCCATTTGTAAATATGGGTATCAAATGAATGGAAATTCTTCACCGATTGAAATTTTGTAGTTATTTTCAGGATTCGTATACCCTTTTTACCACTTTTAATGGTAAACACACATATGTGTAGGGTATTTATAGTCGGCTTAGACCGACTATAATTTTGATAATCCTAACTATCATATTAAAACCTACTTTAAAATTTCCCATGTGATCTAACCTTCCCAACTGATGATTTTGAACATTTTTTTTTCTTAATATTTTTTGAAATGTTATACAAATGATTTTGGACATGTCCACTGGAGGATAAGGTGCTGCTGGACATGTCCATGATGACCTTGGACAACATTTATTTTTTTCATTATCTTTTGAAATGTTATAAAAATGATTTTGGACATGTCCACTGGAGGATGAGGTACCCTGGTGACCTATATATCACTTTGAATGGTAACCACACATATGTGTAGGGTATTTATAGTCGGCTTAGACCGACTATAATTTTGATAATCCTAACTATCATAATTACGCCTACTTTAAAATTTCCCATGTGATCTAACCTTCCCAACTGGTTTTTTCTTATTATTTTTTGAAATGTTATAAAAATGATTTTGAACACGCCACTGGAGGATGAGGTACTCCTGGACATGTCCATGATGACCTTGGACAACATTTTTTTTTTTCTTATTATTTTTTGAAATGTTATAAAAATGATGTGAAATGAGTTGAAATGAGTTTGAAACATTAAATTTAAACTTCAATAATAACAACATATAAAAATATGAAGCAAATCGAAGGTCAGGGTCAAAGCTCGGCGAATTGACGTGGAATGCTCCATATATATTATACGGCTCATAGAGTAAACCATAGAGTCAGCTTATAAATTAAGAACAAACCAATGGAGCACACATCGCTGTGTCTCTTTAAAAAAGCCAAGATTGTTTTAATTTAATTAATAACCGAATAATATACTACAGCTTTATATATTTTGTTCTTGGAGTTGCTTGTGTTTTTTTGTCGAATTACCGCTATACAAGTGATCGAAGAAAACAATAGCAAAACAAATGACATTTAACCTGGTATTGTCTTTTAATGCTATATGAAATAAAATATTTTATTGTCGTATCTCATAATTTTTTAAAAACTGTTTTAAAACTGGTATAAAACCGTTTATATCGATTTTCGATATCGGTTTATTTCTGATTTTCATATAACGGTTTTGGTTTCGGTTTTAAAAATTAAACGGTTTTAAATTGATATCGGTTTCGGTTAGGGTTTCAATTATTGAAAAATACTAATTCCCCAATTCTGAAAATATCATTATTTCATATTTAAAATATGCTTATTCATATTGCATACTCGGTTTTTCTATTACGTAATGTTTTAGAGAAAAATTCGGTTAAAAACGGTTATTTTTCAGTAAATTGTATGTAAAATGTACCAGAATATTATATTTTAACAGTTTTTGACGGAAACTGGGTTAATATAGCATATTTTAAAAATGAGAACTGATACAAAAAAGTTAGCGATTTTCATTATTAGTTTGAACTATTTTCAGCACAATAATATATATTATAGGAACACAGCTAATGATATATATCATTAGCTGTGTTCCTGTGGCATGTGATCTAGAGACATAGCTTTATTTTCTATATAAAACATTAGATTAATTATATATCTAAGCTGTCTGAACAAGAAAATTGAGAACTGACCACTTATGTTCAAATACCTCAAATAAAATTTACATCTATGAATCAATTTTACTGTATACGTGCTTAGGTAAACTTTTTTGGTCAAATATATATTGACATTATGCTCAAATAAATGAAAAAATGTTTTCCCACGAAATGACTTGTGGTTCCCAAAAAAAAAAAAACGAAATTCGGTACACCTACCCATTTGTAAATATGGGTATCAAATGAAAGAAATTTCTACAGGGATGGAAAGTTTGTAGTTATTTTCAGGATTCGAATACCCTGGTGACCTATATACCACTTTGAATGGTAACCACACATATGTGTAGGGTATTTATAGTCGGCTTTGACCGACTATAATTTTGATAATCCTAACTATCATAATTACTAATCTGGCATTTCTGATATTTAAGTGGCATAAATTAAATTTAAAATTCAAGTTTGGGCAGAACTCCAGGATTCAAAACATCATATATGGTCTTATTGGTGATACACAGTGCTACTATAACTACAGTTTTCGGTTCTCAGGTCACAATAGACCGATTATGCCAATTTTCTTGTTCAGACAGCTTAGATATATAAGTAATCTAAATCTAAATTGCTCTAGCTCTTCAACTTTTTCTGTAATCGTGATTTCAACAGACAGACAGAAGGACAGACGGACAGACAGACAGACAGACAGACGGACATCGCTAAATCGACTCAGGAGGTCATGATGATCAAGAATATATATACTTTTCCATACCGGAGATGCTTTTTTCAGTGTGTTACAAACGGCGTACCAAACTTTATACCCTAATATACCCTTTCACTCTTAGTGTAGAATATAAAAAAACGTGCAAAAATAGTCTAAAAAATTTTAAAAGTTTAGATTAAAATATTTAAAAACCTATCGAATAATAGTTTTTATCGGTACATTGTAATTAGTCTTGACAATTGAAAAAAAAAAATTGTTTACAGTTTTTTGGAAAGCTGGTTGTGTGCGGCTGAAAAGGGCCTTAAAATTCGAGAGCAATTTTCTTAAAAACGTTACGTAATAGAAAAAAACAGAGTGTGATCAATCAGCAACATATATAATTAGGATGTCCATGACATTTTTGTTTGTTCTCATTTTGTTGTTAAAAGAACACTTGAATAGTTTTTTTTTAGCAATGAAAAAGAAATAAATTTGGTATATGGGCCATTCCACACCAAATCGACCAAAAAAAGTCAAATTTGAGATTTAACCATTTCAACTATAATAAAATTTAGGCATCTGATAAAGGGTACCTAAAGGGTCTGGTACGATAAGTCGAAATTTAAAATATCGAAACTAAAAATACCGAAGACAAAAATGTAGAAAATAAAAATGCCGAAACCTGAAAATGTCGAAAACCAAAATGTCGAAAAAAAAAATGTTGAAAACTAAAATGTTGAAAAACAAAATGTCGAAAATTAAAAATGTCGAAATTTAATATGACGAAATCTTTTTTTACCGAATAATGATGGATAATGTCGAAAAAACTCGAAGATAAAGATATTAAAATAGAACGAATTCTGATTTTTAGCTACTCTAGGAGTCATGCGAGGATTTTTAAATAGGCTGCCTTTAAAATACAATCTTGGAATTTAGCTTCAACACTTATAAAAAATCAACAAAAATTGCGATTTTTTTTTAAATACTTATTTTAAGGACATGCAATTCGAAGTTCAAGGATAACGACCATTGGTCAGATGTTCATGCTAAGAAGAATTTTCCAAAAGATTGTTTTATTAGTTTTAAAACGAAACCTTATCAAAGTTTCTAGCATCTAGGGATATATCAATAGGAACAATCACACAAAAATTATCATTGACAATTTTTTAACTTTGGACTGTATCTCTGGAAAAAGTGATATCTTTGGAAATAGTGATCGGAAAAAAAACGGTGAATGCAGATCCCGATACCCTTTATCAGTTGCCAAAATATCATTGAATTCGAAGAGAGTGAGTTGCAAATACTACGAGATTTGGTGTGGACTTGCTCATATAGGATTTGAAATTTGTATTTCAACATTTTGATATTTCGGCATTTTAATTTTCGACATTTTTTGATCCTATGAAAAATGTTTTTGTATTTATAGTTTTAAAAATTTGTCGACATTTTCTAGCTTTAAAATATTTTTCGACATTTTGTGATTCGGCCAAATATTGTTTCGGCGTTCTAAGGCTTTTATAATTTCGACATTTTAAGGTTTCGACATTTTTTTTTCGATATTTCGTACGGATCCCTACCTAGATATGTACCGACCAATTTTTTTTTATTTTTTATTGGCGAGATCGGTTAATTGTGACTTGTGCTCTGACCATTTATATTCAAATACTCATATAAAATTTACATCAACAGATCAATTTTACTGTATACGTGCATAGGTGAACTTTTTTGGTCAAATATATATGTTGTGGTTCTCAAAAAAAAATCGAAATTCGGTACGCTTACCAATTTGTAAATATGGGTATCAAATGAATGGAAATTCTTTAGCGATTGAAATTTTGTAGTTATTTTCAGGACTCGTATACCCTGGTGACTTATATACCTTTTTGAATGGTAACCACATATAAGTGTAGGGTATTTATAGTCGGCTTAGACTGACTATAATGACTATAATTTTGATAATCCTAACTATCATAATAACACCTACTATATAATGAACCTACTTTAAAATTTCCCATGTGATCTAACCAATCCAACTGGTTGAGATATTGATTTTGGAATATAGTTTTTACGATTTTCGAAAAATGGTATATATCTCAAAAACTATAGACAATTTGACAAGTTAAAAAATTATTGAAAATTTTAGTTTTGAAAAAAAATAATTTCCCATAATTTGTCCACCGTTATGGGTCATAATTAGTGGTAACGAGTGCGAAAACATAGCTTTTTTTCAAAAATAGTCTTTTTTTGAGCATTATATACTTACATACCATTAAATGGTCTATACGCGAATTAACGTACATAAAAGTATGTACCAAACAACCCAAAAATCAATCCGCTATCTTTAATAGTTGAGAAGATATTACAAATCAAAGTCAAATTTTCTTGAAAATTTGATCAAAAAAAACGTTCAACTTTTAGTATTTTATATATGGGTAACATATGAATGGAAATTCTTCAGCGATTGAAATTTTGTAATTATTTTCAGGATTCGTATACCCTGGTGACCAATATACCACTTTGAATGGTAACTGCACATATGTGTAGTGTATTTAAAGACGGCTTACACCGACTATAATTTTGATAATTCTAACTATCATAGTAACACCAAATTTAAAATTTCCCATGTAATCTAACCTTCTCAACTGGTCATGTTCATTTAATTCGTTTAATTTGGTTTTATGAATGAATGGAGCCTAAGGCTCCATTGGGATCAATTTTTTAAACAACAAACTATAAGATTCAACATGTTAAAACATGTTTTATTTTATTAAGTTTTTTCTTGAGTCAAATTTTATATACTCTATTTAAAATTTTAATTGAATATATTTATACTAATGATTTTAACTTATTTTAAAGAGATATCCATTATATATAAATGGATCGAAATTTGAATTAAAGTAATTTATCGACTGCATTACAATTTTATAGGAAAATAAAACTATTACGGAAGTCACAAAAGTAAAAAAGTTTTTAAAAGGATTTAATAATATTTTATTGGATGATTATAAAAAACATTTTATTTAGTTTATCTCTAATTGTAAGCATTATCAGTATATTGAAAAAATATTAACAATTCACGGAGAACATTATATATGACCTCATATGATGTAACGGAGGGACCAGATAAATGTGGTTGCTATTATTATGACAAGGAACGCATTGATAAACTAATAAAATTATAATATATATATATATATATATATATATATATATATATATATATATATATATATATATATATATATATATATATATATATATTTATATTTATATATATATATATATATATATATATATATATATATAGATATATATGTATATATATATATATATATATATATATATATATATATATATATATATTATTTTCATTAAATTGTTTTATTTATTTTTTATTGTAGGAAACTTAAAAATATTTTAAAAATAATGCACAGCTAAAATATTATTAATATATAAATTACTTACTTACTTAAATGGCTCTTACAATATATATATATATATATATATATATATATATATTATTTTCATTAAATTGTTTTATTTATTTTTTATTGTAGGAAACTTAAAAATATTTTAAAAATAATGCACAGCTAAAATATTATTAATATATAAATTACTTACTTACTTAAATGGCTCTTACAACCGCTGGTTGGTTTTGGCCGCTGAGATGAAGCCGCGCTAGTTGGATTTGCTTTGTGCGCGCTGACGCCAGTACAGCTCGTGTTTCATCCTGATTCGATACTCGTTAGCAAAGAAGATAGGGCCAAAGATTTTACGGAGAATCTTTCTCTCGAACGCTCCCAGTACTCTCTCATCGTTCGGTATGAAATGACTCGGAGAGGTCTTTTCCTATTCTCACTGAGCAACTTGTGTTGCTTATGGGCCATCCTGCAAAGCCTTATAAGTTTCGCAGGTATACCGAACTCAGACATTGCGGCGTAAAATCGTTCCCTTATCGGAGTGTCGAAGGCGGCTTTATAGTCGACTAATAGGTGGTAGGTGTCGATCTGTTTTTCTAGGGTCTTTTCCTGGATTAGGTGCAATGTGAAAATCTGGTCTATGGTGGACTTTCCAGGTCTGAAGCCGCACTGATAAGGTCCAATCAGTCTGTTGACGATGGGCTTCAGTCTTTCACATAATACGATCAATAGAACCTTGTATGCGATATTGAGTAGGCTGATACCACGGTAGTTGGCGCAGATAGTGGGATCCCCTTTCTTAAGGATTGGGCAGAGTACACTGAGGTTCCAGTCACTTGGCATGCTTTCATCCGACCATATTCAGCTTACGAGCTCGTGCATGCTCTCCATTAGCTCTTCGCCTCCGGTCTTAAACAATTCAGCAGGCAGGCCATTAGCACCTGCGGCTTTGTTGTTTTTCAGCCGAGCGATGGCTGTTCTGACCTCATCATGGTCGGGTGGCGGAATCTCAACGTCGTCATCAAGTACTGGGGTTGTCGGGTTTACTTTTCTATCGGTGGAATTGCGGTCATCATCACCGGTCAGCAGTTTAGAGAAGTGATATAAATTATATATATCAAAATAATCAAAAAACTGATTAAAAGAAATATGTTTACTTCTTAAATATATAAATATACAGCAAAAAACACTGCATAACATTGAAATTTAACTTTGTACTCGGAAATGGCTTTTAATAAATGTAGATGAATTTGTTTGAATAAAATTTACAAATGGTTTAATAGGGAATTCCCTACAGTAATTGTTTAAATGAAGAATCCAAATTCACAATATAAAATGCTCGCTTTTTTTTTATTCGATTTCTAGGTAGTTGATTTAATGCAAAAGCTCCATTAAACTTTTTTTTTATTGTTACTAAATTTCTCTATAAAATATTCGCTATATTACTTGTATTTATAGTGATTGCAATACACTATCAAACTAGTAATTTTGATTCACTGAAACGACCTTCAATTCGTATTCTACCCTGATTTATTAAGTTTCCGTAGTATGAATTATTGCTATGATCTGGTGTTAAATCAAATGCAAGTAAGAAATATCCGTTATCAAATAATTCTTTACTTATTTCCCTTATCAAAATAATGTATGTCAGTACTTTTAAATAAGGTTTGATATCCCTTTGTACTTATACTCCCATGATTATAGTCATTCATTTGCTTCGCCTGGTACACAGAAAAACATTTTGTTCATAAATAGAATGAACACCCGTAGTGGTTACGCCGCATGACGCGCAGTGATTATTTTGACAACTCGTCGCGACGAGTCGCTAGTCGATGGTAGCATATACAGTTCTTAGTTTTTATTATTCCTATGTCATTTCGTACAAATAGACCGAATCGTTTCATTTGTTGTTTACAACTCCAAAGAAACGTGCACCGCTGGTACTTAACATCACGCAACAACAACAGCAGCAATAGGCAGCAACAGTAAGAGTAAATATAAATTAAAATAAAAGTAGTTAAAAAAATAAATAAATTAAAAGAATAAAATAAAATAAAAAGTTATATAATAAAAAAAAAAATTAATACAAGAAAATAAAAAAAAAATATATTTTTTTTATTTTTAAATAGTTTAAAGTTCATAAATACCATGAATTTTTTTATAAATATTATGAAAGCGTTCATCAATATTAAGAACTTTTTCATTTCGTTTTCGTTTTATGAAAGATTCATAAATTGGATGAATTTGGTCATTAGTTGAGTAATAAAGAAAAAATCAAAAAATTGATGAACAAATTCATAAATAGTATGAAATTATTTTTCTGTGTACATGTACTCCATTTGCAACTAAATTAAATTTTTGTAAATTTATACTGATTTACTGAATACCAAATATTAATAACAATTTCGTCAGACCAAGCATTTTTGTGAATGGGAATATTTACAAACGTACATATAACTTTCTTTTTTTAATTAGCATGGAGACGTTTGATTTCATAGCAATACATTTATACAACTCCAAAGAAACGTGCACCGCTGGTACTTAACATCACGCAACAACAACAGCAGCAATAGGCAGCAACAGTAAGAGTAAATATAAATTAAAATAAAAGTAGTTAAAAAAATAAATAAATTAAAAGAATAAAATAAAATAAAAAGTTATATAATAAAAAAAAAAATTAATACAAGAAAATAAAAAAAAAATATATTTTTTTTATTTTTAAATAGTTTAAAGTTCATAAATACCATGAATTTTTTTATAAATATTATGAAAGCGTTCATCAATATTAAGAACTTTTTCATTTCGTTTTCGTTTTATGAAAGATTCATAAATTGGATGAATTTGGTCATTAGTTGAGTAATAAAGAAAAAATCAAAAAATTGATGAACAAATTCATAAATAGTATGAAATTATTTTTCTGTGTACATGTACTCCATTTGCAACTAAATTAAATTTT
Organism: Dryomyza anilis; assembly: GCA_951804985.1. Lineage (NCBI taxonomy): Eukaryota > Metazoa > Arthropoda > Insecta > Diptera > Dryomyzidae > Dryomyza > Dryomyza anilis. Next base: position 7,791 of record CATORG010000026.1, on the reverse strand, counting down.
TGTAAATTTATACTGATTTACTGAATACCAAATATTAATAACAATTTCGTCAGACCAAGCATTTTTGTGAATGGGAATATTTACAAACGTACATATAACTTTCTTTTTTTAATTAGCATGGAGACGTTTGATTTCATAGGAATACATTTTTGAACTTATTTCTGTACAATAAAGTATAAATATTGAGCATTTTTAAAAATAAATGTTTTAATTCCATATATTTTCCATAGAAAAAACTTGTATCCAAATCCTTTATTATTTTTACTATATTTTCTTCTGATTGTCTTAATATGACACCTACAATATCGAAAATATATATTATGGAACTAATATTAATTGAAATTATGTAAGTAATTGAAATAAATTTATTTTTATTGTTTGGTGTGACATGTTGTTATGTGAGAATAATGTTGTTATGAACACATTGAGCTTTTATATAATAATAATAATAATAGTTTGGCGCTACAGTCCTGTACAGAACTTCGGCCGAGCTCTCTCACCATTTTGAGCTGTGCGTGTTATATTTGTACTCAAAGTGGTGGGACCTACAGTTTATTGCCGAATCCGAACGGCGGGTGAGAGCTTTTCATAGGCAATGTTTTACTCTCGTAGGTTTGCCATTTACTGCCGAGAGGTAGCGGCGGTATAGAAAAATGTTTCTATGAAAAGATGTTGTTAGCCCCAGTCCAGGCTTGAACCGGGGACCTTTCGACTCGCAGTCCAACGCACTAACCACTGAGCTACCGCGGCTTTTATATACAGTGATTAAATTGCATACAAATTAAGTTATAAAATTGTGAAATAAGTCAATGCATCGATTTTTTTTCATATGTTATAAAAATTACATACTTAAAATAATTACATTTATTTGGCAAAATAGAAACTCTTTCAACAATTATTGAACCATCATACTACAACCATCATGCAAAATCATAATATTAATATATTGGATTTTTCCCAATAAAAGAAGTAATATTTAGTCTGCAGAATTCCATAAACCATAAATACACCGAATAAACATGATATATTTTGTTCTTTCTATAATATAATTTTATTTTTAAAAATTGATATTAATATTAAAATTTTTTTTACACATTAATCTAATTTTTTATAAAATTTAAATTTTAAAAATATATAAATATAAATATAAATATGAATATAAATATAAATATAAATATAAATATAAATATAAATATAAATATAAATATAAATATAAATATAAATATAAATATAAATATAAATATAAATATAAATATAAATATAAATATAAATATAAATATAAATATAAATATAAATATAAATATAAATATAAATATAAATATAAATATAAATATAAATATAAATATAAATATAAATATAAATATAAATATAAATATAAATATAAATATAAATATAAATATAAATATAAATATAAATATAAATATAAATATAAATATAAATATAAATATAAATATAAATATAAATATAAATATAAATATAAATATAAATATAAATATAAATATAAATATAAATATAAATATAAATATAAATATAAATATAAATATAAATATAAATATAAATATAAATATAAATATAAATATAAATATAAATATAAATATAAATATAAATATAAATATAAATATAAATATAAATATAAATATAAATATAAATATAAATATAAATATAAATATAAATATAAATATAAATATAAATATAAATATAAATATAAATATAAATATAAATATAAATATAAATATAAATATAAATATAAATATAAATATAAATATAAATATAAATATAAATATAAATATAAATATAAATATAAATATAAATATAAATATAAATATAAATATAAATATAAATATAAATATAAATATAAATATAAATATAAATATAAATATAAATATAAATATAAATATAAATATAAATATAAATATAAATATAAATATAAATATAAATATAAATATAAATATAAATATAAATATAAATATAAATATAAATATAAATATAAATATAAATATAAATATAAATATAAATATAAATATAAATATAAATATAAATATAAATATAAATATAAATATAAATATAAATATAAATATAAATATAAATATAAATATAAATATAAATATAAATATAAATATAAATATAAATATAAATATAAATATAAATATAAATATAAATATAAATATAAATATAAATATAAATATAAATATAAATATAAATATAAATATAAATATAAATATAAATATAAATATAAATATAAATATAAATATAAATATAAATATAAATATAAATATAAATATAAATATAAATATAAATATAAATATAAATATAAATATAAATATAAATATAAATATAAATATAAATATAAATATAAATATAAATATAAATATAAATATAAATATAAATATAAATATAAATATAAATATAAATATAAATATAAATATAAATATAAATATAAATATAAATATAAATATAAATATAAATATAAATATAAATATAAATATAAATATAAATATAAATATAAATATAAATATAAATATAAATATAAATATAAATATAAATATAAATATAAATATAAATATAAATATAAATATAAATATAAATATAAATATAAATATAAATATAAATATAAATATAAATATAAATATAAATATAAATATAAATATAAATATAAATATAAATATAAATATAAATATAAATATAAATATAAATATAAATATAAATATAAATATAAATATAAATATAAATATAAATATAAATATAAATATAAATATAAATATAAATATAAATATAAATATAAATATAAATATAAATATAAATATAAATATAAATATAAATATAAATATAAATATAAATATAAATATAAATATAAATATAAATATAAATATAAATATAAATATAAATATAAATATAAATATAAATATAAATATAAATATAAATATAAATATAAATATAAATATAAATATAAATATAAATATAAATATAAATATAAATATAAATATAAATATAAATATAAATATAAATATAAATATAAATATAAATATAAATATAAATATAAATATAAATATAAATATAAATATAAATATAAATATAAATATAAATATAAATATAAATATAAATATAAATATAAATATAAATATAAATATAAATATAAATATAAATATAAATATAAATATAAATATAAATATAAATATAAATATAAATATAAATATAAATATAAATATAAATATAAATATAAATATAAATATAAATATAAATATAAATATAAATATAAATATAAATATAAATATAAATATAAATATAAATATAAATATAAATATAAATATAAATATAAATATAAATATAAATATAAATATAAATATAAATATAAATATAAATATAAATATAAATATAAATATAAATATAAATATAAATATAAATATAAATATAAATATAAATATAAATATAAATATAAATATAAATATAAATATAAATATAAATATAAATATAAATATAAATATAAATATAAATATAAATATAAATATAAATATAAATATAAATATAAATATAAATATAAATATAAATATAAATATAAATATAAATATAAATATAAATATAAATATAAATATAAATATAAATATAAATATAAATATAAATATAAATATAAATATAAATATAAATATAAATATAAATATAAATATAAATATAAATATAAATATAAATATAAATATAAATATAAATATAAATATAAATATAAATATAAATATAAATATAAATATAAATATAAATATAAATATAAATATAAATATAAATATAAATATAAATATAAATATAAATATAAATATAAATATAAATATAAATATAAATATAAATATAAATATAAATATAAATATAAATATAAATATAAATATAAATATAAATATAAATATAAATATAAATATAAATATAAATATAAATATAAATATAAATATAAATATAAATATAAATATAAATATAAATATAAATATAAATATAAATATAAATATAAATATAAATATAAATATAAATATAAATATAAATATAAATATAAATATAAATATAAATATAAATATAAATATAAATATAAATATAAATATAAATATAAATATAAATATAAATATAAATATAAATATAAATATAAATATAAATATAAATATAAATATAAATATAAATATAAATATAAATATAAATATAAATATAAATATAAATATAAATATAAATATAAATATAAATATAAATATAAATATAAATATAAATATAAATATAAATATAAATATAAATATAAATATAAATATAAATATAAATATAAATATAAATATAAATATAAATATAAATATAAATATAAATATAAATATAAATATAAATATAAATATAAATATAAATATAAATATAAATATAAATATAAATATAAATATAAATATAAATATAAATATAAATATAAATATAAATATAAATATAAATATAAATATAAATATAAATATAAATATAAATATAAATATAAATATAAATATAAATATAAATATAAATATAAATATAAATATAAATATAAATATAAATATAAATATAAATATAAATATAAATATAAATATAAATATAAATATAAATATAAATATAAATATAAATATAAATATAAATATAAATATAAATATAAATATAAATATAAATATAAATATAAATATAAATATAAATATAAATATAAATATAAATATAAATATAAATATAAATATAAATATAAATATAAATATAAATATAAATATAAATATAAATATAAATATAAATATAAATATAAATATAAATATAAATATAAATATAAATATAAATATAAATATAAATATAAATATAAATATAAATATAAATATAAATATAAATATAAATATAAATATAAATATAAATATAAATATAAATATAAATATAAATATAAATATAAATATAAATATAAATATAAATATAAATATAAATATAAATATAAATATAAATATAAATATAAATATAAATATAAATATAAATATAAATATAAATATAAATATAAATATAAATATAAATATAAATATAAATATAAATATAAATATAAATATAAATATAAATATAAATATAAATATAAATATAAATATAAATATAAATATAAATATAAATATAAATATAAATATAAATATAAATATAAATATAAATATAAATATAAATATAAATATAAATATAAATATAAATATAAATATAAATATAAATATAAATATAAATATAAATATAAATATAAATATAAATATAAATATAAATATAAATATAAATATAAATATAAATATAAATATAAATATAAATATAAATATAAATATAAATATAAATATAAATATAAATATAAATATAAATATAAATATAAATATAAATATAAATATAAATATAAATATAAATATAAATATAAATATAAATATAAATATAAATATAAATATAAATATAAATATAAATATAAATATAAATATAAATATAAATATAAATATAAATATAAATATAAATATAAATATAAATATAAATATAAATATAAATATAAATATAAATATAAATATAAATATAAATATAAATATAAATATAAATATAAATATAAATATAAATATAAATATAAATATAAATATAAATATAAATATAAATATAAATATAAATATAAATATAAATATAAATATAAATATAAATATAAATATAAATATAAATATAAATATAAATATAAATATAAATATAAATATAAATATAAATATAAATATAAATATAAATATAAATATAAATATAAATATAAATATAAATATAAATATAAATATAAATATAAATATAAATATAAATATAAATATAAATATAAATATAAATATAAATATAAATATAAATATAAATATAAATATAAATATAAATATAAATATAAATATAAATATAAATATAAATATAAATATAAATATAAATATAAATATAAATATAAATATAAAATAAATATAAATATAAATATAAATATAAATATAAATATAAATATAAATATAAATATAAATATAAATATAAATATAAATATAAATATAAATATAAATATAAATATAAATATAAATATAAATATAAATATAAATATAAATATAAATATAAATATAAATATAAATATAAATATAAATATAAATATAAATATAAATATAAATATAAATATAAATATAAATATAAATATAAATATAAATATAAATATAAATATAAATATAAATATAAATATAAATATAAATATAAATATAAATATAAATATAAATATAATATAAATATAAATATAAATATAAATATAATATAAATATAAATATAAATATAAATATAAATATAAATATAAATATAAATATAAATATAATATAAATATAAATATAAATATAAATATAAATATAAATATAAATATAAATATAAATATAAATATAAATATAAATATAAATATAAATATAAATATAAATATAAATATAAATATAAATATAAATATAATATAAATATAAATATAAATATAAATATAATATAAATATAAATATAAATATAAATATAAATATAAATATAAATATAAATATAAATATAAATATAAATATAAATATAAATATAAATATAAATATAAATATAAAATATAAATATAAATATAAATATAAATATAAATATAAATATAAATATAAATATAAATATAAATATAAATATAAATATAAATATAAATATAAATATAAATATAAATATAAATATAAATATAAATATAAATATAAATATAAATATAAATATAAATATAAATAAAATATAAATATAAAATATAAATATAAATATAAATATAAATATAAATATAAATATAAATATAAATATAAATATAAATATAAATATAAATATAAATATAATATAAATATAAATATAAATATAAATATAAATATAAATATAAATATAAATATAAATATAAATATAAATATAAATATAAATATAAATATAAATATAAATATAAATATAAATATAAATATAAATATAAATATAAATATAAATATAAATATAAATATAAATATAAATATAAATATAAATATAAATAAATATAAATATAAATATAAATATAAATATAAATATAAATATAAATATAAATATAAATATAAATATAAATATAAATATAAATATAAATATAAATATAAATATAAATATAAATATAAATATAAATATAAATATAAATATAAATATAAATATAAATATAAATATAAATATAAATATAAATATAAATATAAATATAAATATAAATATAAATATAAATATAAATATAAATATAAATATAATATAAATATAAATATAAATATAAATATAAATATAAATATAAATATAAATATAAATATAAATATAAATATAAATATAAATATAAATATAAATATAAATATAAATATAAATATAAATATAAATATAAATATAAATATAAATATAAATATAAATATAAATATAAATATAAATATAAATATAAATATAAATATAAATATAAATATAAATATAAATATAAATATAAATATAAATATAAATATAAATATAAATATAAATATAAATATAAATATAAATATAATATAAATATAAATATAAATATAAATATAAATATAAATATAAATATAAATATAAATATAAATATAAATATAAATATAAATATAAATATAAATATAAATATAAATATAAATATAAATATAAATATAAATATAAATATAAATATAAATATAAATATAAATATAAATATAAATATAAATATAAATATAAATATAAATATAAATATAAATATAAATATAAATATAAATATAAATATAAATATAAATATAAATATAAATA